>CM022764.1:5981107-6196107 GCA_012411365.1 Ameiurus melas
CTTGCTGCATTGCTATTCAGCAGTAAAAATCTATGTACACCTTTGGCGCTTCTGATCCTGTTAGGAACGCCTATACAGCTGATTTTCAAGCGGTTGGGAGCTTAGGGAAAGTGGTTTTTCTAACAAACTCATATAACTTCATGTATGCGTGATATCTTCCAAAATGATAGCATAGACATAACATTATAATTACAGGACATGCATCTGACCTCAAATGATAATGTAATATAATTGTTTTTACATTAAAGTGTGCCCCCAATGAAATATGGTCATGGAAAAAGTGATTATTTTAGCGCAGATAGTCACATTTTTCAAAAAGTGCGCTTCCAACTAAGTTTGTTTACTCTCGTCAGGTGTGCCCATAAAAATATTGCTGGCTACAAGCTGTTCTGGCATAGGAACGTCATACAGCCGATTTCTTTCAAGCCGCTGGGAGCTTAGGAAAGTGGTTTTTCTAACAAACTCCAAAACGCGTAGACATCTTCCAAATGATATCACAGGTAGTAATATTATACCAGGACATGTATCTGAACCTGAAAAGGATAATGGTAAATATAATTGTTTACATTAAAGTGTACAAGTTCCCAATGAAATATGGTCATGTGGAAAAGTGACATTTGAAGTGCAGATAGCCACTTTTTTTTCAAAAGTGCTCTAATCTAAGTTTGTTTACATTGTCAGTGTGCCCATGTACACCAAGGCGCTTCGTTCTGTTAGGAACGCTTATACAGCGCTTCTGGGCTGAGCTTAGGAAAGTGGTTTTTCTACCAAACCTATAATCTCATGTGCTGACATCCTCCCAAAAATGATAGCACAGCCATAATATTATACTTTAGGATGTATCTGACCTCAAATGATAATGTAAATATAATTGTTTACATTAAAATGTACAAGTCCAATGAAATATGTAATACATGAAAAAAGTGACATTTAGTGCAGACAGTCACTTTTTTCAAAAAGTGCTCTTAACTAAGTTTGTTTACATTCGCAGTGTGCCCATGCACAGTGTGGCGCTTTTGATCCTGTTAGGAACGCTTATACAGCGATTTTCAAGCGGGTTGGAGCTTAGGAAAGTGGTTTTTCTAACAAACTCATATAATCATGTATGGACATCTTTCCAAAATGATAAAGCCATAAGTACATTATATACTAGGACATGTATCTGACCTCAAACGATACGAAATATAATTGTTTACATTAAAATGTACAAGTTCCCAATGAAATATGGTCAGTGTGAAAAAAGTGACATTTGAAGTGTAGACAGTCACTTTTTTTCAAAAAGTGCTCTAACTAAGTTTGTTTACATATCTGCCAGTGTGCCCATGTACACAGTGTTGGCGCTTGATCCTGTTAGGAACGCTTATACAGCGATTTTCAAGCGGTTGGAGCTTAGGAAAGTGGTTTTCTAACAAACTCGATATAATCATGTGCGTGATATCTTCCAAAATGATATCATAGCCATAATATTATACTAGGACATGTATCTGACCTCAAACGATACGTAAATATAATTGTTTACATTAAAATGTACAAGCCCAATGAAATATGGTCACTGAAAAAAGTGACATGTAGGCAGACAGTCACTTTTTTTCAAAAAGTGCTCTAACTAAGTTTGTTTACATTCGCAGTGTGCCCATGTACAGTGTTGCGCTTTGGATCCTGTTAGAACGCTATACAGCGATTTTCAAGCCCGTGGGAGCTTAGGAAAGTGGTTTTTCTAACAAACTCATATAATCATGATGCGTGACATCTTCCAAAATGATATCACAGCCATAATATTATACTAGGACATGTATCTGACCTCAAATGATAACGAAATATAATTGTTTACATTAAAATGTACAAGTTCCCAATGAAATATGGTCATGTGAAAAAAGTGACATTTGAAGTGCAGATAGTCACTTTTTTTCAAAAGTGCTCTAACTAAGTTTGTTTACATTGCGTGCAGTGTGCCCATGTACAGTGTTGGCGCTTTGACATCCTGTTAGAACGCTTATACAGACGTTTTTGCCGGCTGGGAGCTTAGGAAAGTGGTTTTTCTAACAAACTCATATAATCATGTGCGCTATATGACCTCCTCCCAAAATGATATCACAGCCATAATATTATACTAGGACATGTATCTGACCTCAAACGATACGAAATATAATTGTTTACATTAAAAGTGTACCAGTTCCCAATGAAATATGGTCATGTGAAAAAAGTGACATTTGAAGTGCAGACAGTCACTTTTTTTTCAAAAGTGCTCTAACTAAGTTTGTTTACATTCGTGCAGTGTGCCCATGTACAGTGTTGCGCTTGATCCTGTTAGAACGCTATACAGCGATTTTCAAGCCGGCTGGGAGCTTAGGAAAGTGGTTTTTCTAACAAACTCATATAATCGAAGTGTGCTGACATCTTCCAAAATGATATTACAGCCATAATATTATACTAGGACATGTATCTGACCTCAAACGATACGAAATATAATTGTTTACATTAAATGTACAAGTCCCAATGAAATATGGTCATGTGAAAAAAGTGACATTTGAAGTGGGCAGATAGTCACTTTTTTCAAAAGTGCGCTCTAACTAAGTTTGTTTACATTGCGTCAGTGTGCCCATGTACATGTTGCGCTTGGTCCTGTTAGAACGCTTATACAGCGATTTTCAGCGGCTGGGAGCTTAGGAAAGTGGTTTTTCTAACAAACCTTATATAATCATGTTGCGTGACATCTTCCAAAATGATATCACAGCCATAATATTATACTCAGGACATGTATCTGACCTCAAACGATACGAAATATAATTGTTTACATTAAAATGTACAAGTTCCCAATGAAATATGGTCATGTGAAAAAAGTGACATTTGAAGTGCAGATAGTCACTTTTTTCAAAAGTGCTCTAACTAAGTTTGTTTACATTCGTCGCAGTGTGCCCATGTACAGTGTTGCGCTTGATCCTGTTAGAACGCTATACAGCGATTTTCAAGCGGCTGGGAGCTTAGGGAAAGTGGTTTTTCTAACAAACTCTATATAATCATGTGCGTGACATCTTCCAAAATGATATCACAGGCATAATATTATACTAGGACATGTATCTGACCTCAAATGATACGAAATATAATTGTTTACTTATATAATGTACAAGTTCCCAATGGAATATGGTCATGTGAAAAAGTGACATTTGAAGTGCAGACAGTCACTTTTTTTTCAAAAGTGCTCTTAACTAAGTTTGTTTACATTCGTTCAGTGTGCCCATGTACAGTGTTGGCGCTTGATCCTGTTAGAACGCTTATACAGCGATTTTCAAGCTGCTGGGAGCTTAGGGAAAGTGGTTTTTCTAACAAACTCATATAAGACTATGTACGTGACATCTTCCAAAATGATATCACAGCCATAATATTATACTAGGACATGTATCTGACCTCACACTACAAAATATAATTGTTTACATTAAAATGTACACGTTCCAATGAAATATGAAGTCGTGAAAAAGTGACATTGAAGTGCAGATAGTCACTTTTTTTTCAAAAGTGCTCTAACTAAGTTTGTTTACATTCGGCAGTGTGCCCATGTACAGTGTTGCGCTTGGATCCTGGTAGAACGCATACTAGCGATTTTCAAGCGGCTGGGAGCTTAGGAAAGTGGTTTTTCTAACAAACTCATATAATCATGTGCGTGACATCTTCCAAAATGATATCACAGCCATAATATTATACTAGGACATGTATCTGACCTCAAACGATACTAAAATATAATTGTTTACATTAAAATGTACAAGTTCCCAATGAAATATGGTCAGAAAAAGTGACATTTGAAGTGCAGATAGTCACTTTTTTTCAAAAGTGCTCTAACTAAGTTTGTTTACATTCGTCCAGTGTGCCCATGTACAGTGTTGGCGCTTGAACCCTGTTAGAACGCTTATACAGCGATTTTCCAGCGGCTGGGAGCTTAGGAAAGTGGTTTTTCTAACAAACCTATATATAATCATGTGCGATCTTCCAAAATGATATCACAGCCATAATATTATACTAGGACATGTATCTGACCTCAAACGATAATAAATATAATTGTTTACATTAAAATGTACAAGTTCCCAATGAAATATGGTCATGTGAAAAAAAGTGACATTTGAAGTGCAGATAGTCACTTTTTTTTCAAAAGTGCTCTAACTAAGTTTGTTTACATTCGTGCAGTGTGCCCATGTACAGTGTTGCACTTGATCCTGTTAGAACGCTATACAGCGATTTTCAAGCCGGCTGGGAGCTTAGGAAAGTGGTTTTTCTAACAAACTCATATAATCATTGCGTGACATCTTCCAAAAATGATATCACAGCCATAATATTATACTAGGACATGTATCTGACCTCAAACGATACGAAATATAATTGTTTACATTAAAATGTACAAGTCCCCAATGAAATATGGTCATGTGAAAAAGTGACATTTGAAGTGCAGACAGTCACTTTTTTCAAAAGTGCTCTAACTAAGTTTGTTTACATTCGTGCAGTGTGCCCATGTACAGTGTTGGGCTCATCCTGTTAGAACGCTATACAGCGATTTTCAAGCCGGCTGGGAGCTTAGAGAAAGTGGTTTTTCTAACAAACTCATATAATCTGTGCGTGACATCTTCCAAAATGATATCACAGCCATAATATTATATCAGGGACATGTATCTGACCTCAAACGATACGAAATATAATTGTTTACATTAAAATGTACAAGTTCCCAATGAAATATGGTCATGGAAAAAAGTGACATTTGAAGTGCAGATAGTCACTTTTTCAAAAGTGCTCTAACTAAGTTTGTTTATTGCGGCAGTGTGCCCATGTACAGTGTTGCGCTTTGATCCTGTTAACGCTTATACAGCGATTTTCAAGCGGCTGGGAGCTTAGGAAAGTGTTTTTCTAACAAACTCATATAATCGTGCGTGACATCTTCCAAAATGATATCACAGCCATAATATTATACTAGGACATGTATCTGACCTCAAACGATACGAAATATAATTGTTTACATTAAAATGTACAAGTTTCCCAATGAAATATGGTCGTGTGAAAAAAGTGACATTTGAAGTGCAGATAGTCACTTTTTTCAAAAGTGCTCTAACTAAGTTTGTTTACAGTCCAGTGTGCCCATGTACAGCGTTGGCGCTTGATCCTGTTAGAACGCTATACAGCGATTTTCAGCCGGGCTGGGGAGCTTAGGAAAGTGGTTTTTCTAACAAACCTTACATATAATCATGTATGCGACATCTTCCAAAAATGATATCACAGCCATAATATTATACTAGGACATGTATCTGACCTCAAACGATCGAAAATTATAATTGTTTACATTAAAATGTACAAGTTCCCAATGAAATATGGTCATGTGAAAAAGTGACATTTGAAGTGCAGATAGTCACTTTTTTTTCAAAAGTGCTCTAACTAAGTTTGTTTACATTCGTGCAGTGTGCCCATGTACAGGTTGCGCTTGATCCTGGTAGAACGCTATACAGCGATTTTCAAGCGGCTGGGAGCTTAGGAAAGTGGTTTTTCTAACAAACTCATATAATCATGTGCGTGACATCTTCCAAAATGATATCACAGCCATAATATTATACTAGGACATGTATCTGACCTCAAACGATAACGAATATAATTGTTTACATTAAAATGTACAAGTTCCCAATGAAATATGGTTGCGTGAAAAAAGTGACATTTGAAGTGCAGACAGTCACTTTTTTTTCAAAGAGTGCTCTAACTAAGTTTGTTTACATCTCGCAGTGTGCCCATGTACAGTGTTGGCGCTTGATCCTGTTAGAACGCTATAGCTGTACGATTTTCAAGCGGCTGGGAGCTTAGGAAAGTGGTTTTTCTAACAAACTCATATAATCATGTGCGTGACATCTTCCAAAAATGATATCACAGCCATAATATTTATACTAGGACATGTATCTGACCTCAAACGATACAAATATAATTGTTTACATTAAAATGTACAAGTTCCCAATGAAATATGGTCTATGAAAAAAGTGACATTTGAAGTGCAGACAGTCACTTTTTTTCAAAAGTGCTCTAACTAAGTTTGTTTACATTCGTGCAGTGTGCCCATGTACAGTGTAAGCGCTTGATCCTGTTAGAACGCTATACAGCGATTCGCGGCTGGGAGCTTAGGAAAGTGGTTTTCTAACAAACTCATATAATCATGTGCGTGACATCTTCCAAAATGATATCACAGCCATAATATTATACTAGGACATGTATCTGACCTCAAACGATACGAAATATAATTGTTTACATTAAAATGTACAAGTTCCCAATGAAATATGGTCATGTGAAAAAGTGACATTTGAAGTGCAGACAGCAATCTCTTTTTTCAAAAGTGCTCTAACTAAGTTTGTTTACATTCGCCAGTGTGCCCATGTACAGTGTTTGCGCTTGGCCTGGTAGAACGCTATACAGCGATTTTCAAGCGGCTGGGAGCTTAGGAAAGTGGTTTTTCTAACAAACTCATATAATCATGTGCGTGACATCTTCCAAAATGATATCACAGACATAATATTATACTAGGACATGTATCTGACCTCAAACGATACGTAAATATAATTGTTTACATTAAAATGTACAAGTTCCCAATGAAATATGGTCATGTGAAAAAGTGACATTTGAAGTGCAGACAGTCACTTTTTTTTCAAAAGTGCTCTAACTAAGTCGTTTACATTCGCGGTAGTGTGCCCATGTACAGTGTTGCGCTTGATCCTGTTAGAACGCTATACAGCGATTTTCAAGCCGGGTTGGGAGCTTTAGGAAAGTGGTTTTTCTAACAAACCCATATAATCATGTGCGTGACATCTTCCAAAATGATATCACAGCCATAATATTATACTCAGGACATGTATCAACCTCAACGATACGAAATATAATTGTTTACATTAAAATGTACAAGTTCCCAATGAAATATGGTCATGTGAAAAAGTGACATTTGAAGTGCAGACAGTCACTTTTTTTCAAAAGTGCTTCTAACTAAGTTTGTTTACATTCGTGCAGTGTGCCCATGTACAGTGTTGCGCTTGATCCTGTTAGGAACGCTTATACAGCGATTTTCAAGCGGCTGGGAGCTTAGGAAAGTGGTTTTTCTAACAAACCTTATATAATCATGTGCTGACATCTTCCAAAATGATATCACAGCCATAATATTATACTAGGACATGTATCTGACCTCAAACGATAAATATAATTGTTTACATTAAAATGTACAAGTTCCCAATGAAATATGGTCATGTGAAAAAGTGACATTTGAAGTGCAGACAGTCACTTTTTTCAAAAGTGCTTCTAACTAAGTTTGTTTACATTCGTGCAGTGTGCCCATGTACAGTGTTCGCCTTGATCCTGTTAGAACGCTTATACAGCGATTTTCAAGCGGCTGGGAGCTTAGGAAAGTGGTTTTTCTAACAAACTCATATAATCATGTGCGTGACATCTTCCAAAATGATATCACAGCCATAATATTATATACTAGGACATGTATCTGACCTCAAACGATACGAAATATAATTGTTTACATTAAAATGTACAAGTTCCCAATGAAATATGGTCATGTGAAAAAAGTGACATTTTGAAGTGCAGACAGTCACTTTTTTTCAAAAGTGCTCTAACTAAGTTTGTTTACATCTCGTCCAGTGTGCCCATGTACAGTGTTGCGCTTTGACCTGTTAGAACGCTTCATACGCGATTTTCAGCCGGGCAGCTTAGGAAAGTGGTTTTTCTAACAAACTCATATAATCATGTGCGTGACATCTTCCAAAATGATATCACAGCCATAATATTATACTAGGACATGTATCTGACCTCAAACGATAGAAATATAATTGTTTACATTAAAATGTACAAGTTCCCAATGAAATATGGTGCGTGAAAAAAGTGACATTTGAAGTGCAGACAGTCACCTTTTTTCAAAAGTGCTCTAACTAAGTTTGTTTACATTCTGCGCAGTGTGCCCATGTAACAGTGTTTTGGCGCTTGATCCTGTTAGAACGCTATACAGCGATTTTCAAGCGGCTGGGAGCTTAGGAAAGTGGTTTTTCTAACAAACCCATATAATCATGTGCGTGACATCTTCCAAAATGATATCACAGCCATAATATTATACTAGGACATGTATCTGACCTCAAACGATACGAAATATAATTGTTTACATTAAAATGTACAAGTTCCCAATGAAATATGGTCTGTGAAAAAAGTGACATTTGAAGTGCAGACAGTCACTTTTTTTCAAAAGTGCTCTAACTAAGTTTGTTTACATTCCCCAGTGTGCCCATGTACATGTTGCGCTTGATCCTGTTAGAACGCTATACAGCGATTTTCAAGCGGCTGGGAGCTTAGGAAAGTGGTTTTTCTAACAAACTCATATAATCACGTGCGTGACATCTTCCAAAAATGATATCACAGCCATAATATTATACTAAGACATGTATCTGACCTCAAACGATACGAAATATAATTGTTTACATTAAAATGTACAAGTTCCCAATGAAATATGGTCATGTGAAAAAGTGACATTTGAAGTGCAGATAGTCACTTTTTTTCAAAAGTGCTCTAACTAAGTTTGTTTACATTCGCAGTGTGCCCATGTACAGTGTTGCGCTTGATCCTGTTAGAACGCTATACAGCATTTTCAAGCGGCTGGGGAGCTTAGGAAAGTGGTTTTTCTAACAAACTCATATAATCATGTGCGTGACATCTTCCAAAATGATATCACAGCCATAATATTATACTAGGACATGTATCTGACCTCAAACGATACGAAATATAATTGTTTACATTAAAATGTACAAGTTCCCAATGAAATATGGTCATGTGAAAAAGTGACATTTGAAGTGCAGACAGTCACTTTTTTTCAAAAGTGCTCTAACTAAGTTTGTTTACATTCGTCCAGTGTGCCCATGTACAGTGTTGCGCTTGATCCTGTTAGAACGCTATACAGCGATTTTCAAGCGGCTGGAGCTTAGGAAAGTGGTTTTTTCTAACAAACTCATATAATGATGTGTGACATCTTCCAAAATGATATCACAGCCATAATATTATACTAGGACATGTATCTGACCTCAAACCATACGAAATATAATTGTTTACATTAAAATGTAAAGTTCCCAATGAAATATGGTCATGTGAAAAAGTGACATTTGAAGTGCAGACAGTCACTTTTTTTCAAAAGTGCTCTAACTAAGTTTGTTTACATCTCGCAGTGTGCCCATGTACAGTGTTGCGCTTTGATCCTGTTAGAACGCTATACAGCGATTTTCGCGCGGCTGGGAGCTTAGGAAAGTGGTTTTTCTAACAAACTCATATAATCATGTGCGTGACATCTTCCAAAAATGATATCACAGCCATAATATTATACTAGGACATGTATCTGACCTCAAACGATACGAAATATAATTGTTTACATTAAAATGTACAAGTTCCCAATGAAATATGGTCATGTGAAAAAATTGACATTTGAAGTGCAGACAGTCACTTTTTTTTCAAAAGTGCCCTCTAACTAAGTTTGTTTTAATATCGTGCAGTGTGCCCATGTACAGTGTTGCGCTTGATCCTGTTAGAACGCTATACAGCGATTTTCAAGCGGCTGGAGCTTAGGAAAGTGGTTTTTCTAACAAACTCATATAATGATGTGCGTGACATTTTCCAAAATGATATCGCCGCACATAATATTATACCTGGCATGTATCTGACCTCAAACGATACGAATATAATTGTTTACATTAAAATGTACAAGTTCCCAATGAAATATGGTCATGTGAAAAAGTGACATTTGAAGTGCAGACAGTCACTTTTTTTCAAAAGTGCTCTAACTAAGTTTGTTTACATTGCGTAGTGTGCCCATGTACAGTGTTGCGCTTGATCCTGTTAGAACGCTATACAGCGATTTTCAAGCGGCTGGGAGCTTAGGAAAGTGGTTTTTCTAACAAACTCATATAATCATGTGCGTGACATCTTCCAAAATGATATCACAGCCATAATATTATACTAGGACATGTATCTGACCTCAAACGATACGAAATATAATTGTTTACATTAAAATGTACGCAAGTTCCCAATGAAATATGGTTGCAGTGAAAAGTGACATTTGAAGTGCAGACAGTCACTTTTTTTTCAAAAAAGTTTCTAACTAAGTTTGTTTACATTCGTCCAGTGTGCCCATGTACAGTGTTGCGCTTGATCCTGTTAGAACGCTATACAGCGATTTTCAAACGGCTGGGAGCTTAGGAAAGTGGTTTTTCTAACAAACTCATATAATCATTGCGTGACATCTTCCAAAATGATATCACAGCCATAATATTATACTAGGACATGTATCTGACCTCAAACGATACGAATATAATTGTTTACATTAAAATGTACAAGTTCCCAATGAAATATGGTCATGTGAAAAAGTGACATTTGAAGTGCAGACAGTCACTTTTTTTCAAAAGTGCTCTAACTAAGTTTATTTACATTCGTCCAGTGTGCCCATGTACAGTGTTGCGCTTGATCCTGTTAGAACGCTATACAGCGATTTTCAAGCGGCTGGAGCTTAGGAAAGTGGTTTTTCTAACAAACTCATATAATGATGTGCGTGACATTTTCCAAAATGATATCACAGCCATAAAATTATACTAGGACATGTATCTGACCTCAAACGATACGAAATATAATTGTTTACATTAAAATGTACAAGTTCCCAATGAAATATGGTCATGTGAAAAAAGTGACATTTGAAGTGCAGACAGTCACTTTTTTTCAAAAGTGCTCTAACTAAGTTTGTTTACATTCGTCCAGTGTGCCCATGTACAGTGTTGCGCTTGATCCTGTTAGAACGCTATACAGCGATTTTCAAGCAGCTGGGAGCTTAGGAAAGTGGTTTTTCTAACAAACTCATATAATCATGTGCGTGACATCTTCCAAAATGATATCACAGCCATAAAATTATACTAGGACATGTATCTGACCTCAAACGATACGAAATATAATTGTTTACATTAAAATGTACAGGTTCCCAATGAAATATGGTCATGTGAAAAAAGTGACATTTGAAGTGCAGACAGTCACTTTTTTTCAAAAGTGCTCTAACTAAGTTTGTTTACATTCGTCAATTTTGCCCATGTACGGTGTTGCGCTTGATCCTGTTAGAACGCTATACAGCGATTTTCAAGCAGCTGGGAGCTTAGGAAAGTGGTTTTTCTAACAAACTCATATAATCTTGTGCGTGACATCTTCCAAAATGATATCACAGCCATAAAATTATACTAGGACATGTATCTGACCTCAAACGATACGAAATATAATTGTTTACATTAAAATGTACAGGTTCCCAATGAAATATGGTCATGTGAAAAAGTGACATTTGAAGTGCAGACAGTCACTTTTTAGTTTAATATTTTTTATAGGACAGTCTGGGATTCAGCTGGGAGCTTAGGAAAGTGGTGGTTTTCTAACAAACTCATATAATGATGTGCGTGATCTTCCAAAATGATATCACAGCCATAATATTATACTAGGACATGTATCTGACCTCAAACGATACGAAATATAATTGTTTACATTAAAATGTACAAGTTCCCAATGAAATATGGTCATGTGAAAAAAGTGACATTTGAAGTGCAGACAGTCACTTTTTTTCAAAAGTGCTCTAACTAAGTTTGTTTATCAGTCCAGTGTGCCCATGTACAGTGTTGCGCTTGACACTGTTAGAACGCTATACAGCGATTTTCGAGCGGCTGGGAGCTTAGGAAAGTGGTTTTTCTAACAAACTCATATAATCATGTGCGTGACATCTTCCAAAATGATATCACAGCCATAATAATTATACTAGGACATGTATCTGACCTCAAACGATACGAAATATAATTGTTTACATTAAAATGTACAGGTTCCCAATGAAATATGGTCATGTGAAAAAAGTGACATTTGAAGTGCAGATCAGTACTTTTTTTCAAAAGTGCTCTAACTAAGTTTGTTTACATTCGGTCCAGTGTGCCCATGTACAGTGTTGGCGCTTGATCCTGTTAGAACGCTATACAGCGATTTTCAAGCGGCTGGGAGCTTAGGAAAGTGGTTTTTCTAACAAACTCATATAACTCTTGCGTGACATCTTCCAAAATGATATCACAGCCATAATATTATACTAGGACATGTATCTGACCTCAAACGATACGAAATATAATTGTTTACATTAAAATGTACAAGTTCCCAATGAAATATGGTCATGTGAAAAAAGTGACATTTGAAGTGCAGACAGTCACTTTTTTTCAAAAGTGTCTCAACTAAGTTTGTTTACATTCGTCCAGTGTGCCCATGTACAGTGTTGCGCTGATCCTGTTAGAACGCTATACAGCGATTTTCAAGCGGCGGAGCTTAGGAAAGTGGTTTTTCTAACAAACTCATATAATCATGTGCGTGACATCTTCCAAAATGATATCACAGCCATAATATTATACTAGGACATGTATCTGACCTCAAACGATACGAATATAATTGTTTACATTAAAATGTACAGGTTCCCAATGAAATATGGTCATGTGAAAAAGTGACATTTGAAGTGCAGACAGTCACTTTTTTTCAAAAGTGCTCTAACTAAGTTTGTTTACATTGTCGCAATTTTGCCCATGTACGTGTACGCGGCGCTTGATCCTGTTAGAACGCTATACAGCGATTTTTAAGCAGCTGGGGGCTTAGGAAAGTGGTTTTTCTAACAAACTCATATAATCTGTGCGTGACATCTTCCAAAATGATATCACAGCCATAAAATTATACTAGGACATGTATCTGACCTCAAACGATACGAAATATAATTGTTTACATTAAAATGTACAGGTTCCCAATGAAATATGGTCATGTGAAAAAGTGACATTTGAAGTGCAGACAGTCACTTTTTTTCAAAAGTGCTCTAACTAAGTTTGTTTACATTCGCAGTGTGCCCATGTACAGTGTTGCGCTTGATCCTGTTAGAACGCTATACAGCGATTTTTCGCGGCTGGAGCTTAGGAAAGTGGTTTTTCTAACAAACTCATATATATCATGCGTGACATTTTTCCAAAATGATATCACAGCCATAAAATTATACTAGGACATGTATCTGACCTCAAACGATACGAAATATAATTGTTTACATTAAAATGTACAAGTTCCCAATGAAATATGGTCATGTGAAAAAAGTGACATTTGAAGTGCAGACAGTCACTTTTTTTTCAAAAGTGCTCTAACTAAGTTTGTTTACATTCGTGCAGTGTGCCCATGTACAGTGTTGCGCTTGATCCTGTTAGAACGCTATACAGCGATTTTCAAGCGGCTGGGAGCTTAGGAAAGTGGTTTTTCTAACAAACTCATATAATCTTGTGCGTGACATCTTCCAAAATGATATCACAGCCATAATATTATACTAGGACATGTATCTGACCTCAAACGATACGAAATATAATTGTTTACATTAAAATGTACAAGTTCCCAATGAAATATGGTAATGTGAAAAAAGTGACGTTTGAAGTGCAGACTGTCAATTTTTTTCAAAAGTGCTCTAACTAAGTTTGTTTACATTCGTCCAGTGTGCCCATGTACAGTGTTGCACTTGACACTGTTAGAACGCTATACAGCGATTTTCAAGCGGCTGGGAGCTTAGGAAAGTGGTTTTTCTAACAAACTCATATAATCTTGTGCGTGACATCTTCCAAAATGATATCACAGCCATAATATTATACTAGGACATGTATCTGACCTCAAACGATACGAAATATAATTGTTTACATTAAAATGTACAAGTTCCCAATGAAATATGGTCATGTGAAAAAAGTGACATTTGAAGTGCAGACAGTCACTTTTTTTCAAAAGTGCTCTAATTTGTTTACATTCGTCCAGTGTGCCCATGTACAGTGTTGCGCTTGATCCTGTTAGAACGCATACAGCGATTTTCAGCCGGTGGGGGCTTAGGAAAGTGGTTTTTCT
Source organism: Ameiurus melas (assembly GCA_012411365.1). Lineage (NCBI taxonomy): Eukaryota > Metazoa > Chordata > Actinopteri > Siluriformes > Ictaluridae > Ameiurus > Ameiurus melas. The sequence continues at coordinate 5,995,052 of CM022764.1, forward strand.
AACAAACCATATAATCATGTGCGTGACATAAATCTTCCAAAATGATATCACAGCCATAAAATTATACTAGGACATGTATCTGACCTCAAACGATACGAAATATAATTGTTTACATTAAAATGTACAAGTTCCCAATGAAATATGGTCATGTGAAAAAAGTGACATTTGAAGTGCAGACAGTCACTTTTTTTCAAAAGTGCTCTAACTAAGTTTGTTTACATTCGTCCAGTGTGCCCATGTACAGTGTTGCGCTTGATCCTGTTAGAACGCTATACAGCGATTTTCAAGCGGCTGGGAGCTTAGGAAAGTGGTTTTTCTAACAAACTCATATAATCATGTGCGTGACATCTTCCAAAATGATATCACAGCCATAATATTATACTAGGACATGTATCTGACCTCAAACGATACGAAATATAATTGTTTACATTAAAATGTACAAGTTCCCAAAGAAATATGGTCATGTGAAAAAGTGACATTTGAAGTGCAGACAGTCACTTTTTTTCAAAAGTGCTCTAACTAAGTTTGTTTACATTTGTCCAGTGTGCCCATGTACAGTGTTGCGCTTGATCCTGATAGAACGCTATACAGCGATTTTCAAGCGGCTGGGAGCTTAGGAAAGTGGTTTTTCTAACAAACTCATATAATCATGTGCGTGACATCTTCCAAAATGATATCACAGCCATAATATTATACTAGGACATGTATCTGACCTCAAACGATACGAAATATAATTGTTTACATTAAAATGTACAAGTTCCCAATGAAATATGGTTATGTGAAAAAGTGACTTTGAAGTGCAGACAGTCACTTTTTTTCAAAAGTGCTCTAACTAAGTTTGTTTACAGTCGTCCAGTGTGCCCATGTACAGTGTTGCGCTTTGATCCTGTTAGAACGCTATACGACGATTTTCAAGCGGCTGGGAGCTTAGGAAAGTGGTTTTTCTAACAAACTCATATAATCATGTGCGTGACATCTTCCAAAATGATATCACAGCCATAATATTATACTAGGACATGTATCTGACCTCAAACGATACGAAATATAATTGTTTACATTAAAATTACAAACTGAAATATGGTAATGTGAAAAAGTGACGTAGTCAGACATCAATAGGACAGCTCTGGGAGCCGCTGGGAGCATAGGAAAGGGGTTTTCTAGCAAACTCATATAATCATGTGTGGACATCTTCCAAAATGATATCACAGCCATAATATTATACTAGGACATGTATCTGACCTCAAACGATACGAAATATAATTGTTTACATTAAAATGTACAAGTTCCCAATGAAATATGGTCATGTGAAAAAAGTGACATTTGAAGTGCAGACAGTCACTTTTTTTCAAAAGTGCTCTAACTAAGTTTGTTTACATTCGTCAAGTTTGCCCATGTACAGTGTTGCGCTTGATCCTGTTAGAACGCTTATACGCGATTTTCAAGCGGCTGGGAGCTTAGGAAAGTGTTTTTTCTAACAAACTCATATAATCCATGTGCGGACATCTTCCAAAATGATATCACAGCCATAATATTATACTAGGACATGTATCTGACCTCAAACGATACGAAATATAATTGTTTACATTAAAATGTACAAGTTCCCAATGAAATATGGTCATGTGAAAAAGTGACATTTGAAGTGCAGACAGTCACTTTTTTTTCAAAAGTGCTCTAACTAAGTTTGTTTACATTCGTCCAGGGTGCCCATGTACAGTGTTGCGCCTTGATCCTGTTAGAACGCTATACAGCGATTTTCAAGCGGCTGGGAGCTTAAGAAAGTGGTTTTTCTAACAAACTCATATAATCATGTGCGTGACATCTTCCAAAATGATATCACAGCCATAATATTATACTAGGACATGTATCTGACCTCAAACGATACGAAATATAATTGTTTACATTAAATGTACAGGTCCCAATGAAATATGTCAGTGAAAAAAGGACATTTGAAGTGGACAGTACTTTTTTAAGTTTGTTTACATTAAAATGTACAAATCTATAAGTATGGTAATGTGAAAGTGGCGTTTGACGTGCAGACTGTCAATGGGACAGTCTTCGCGCGCTGGGAGCTTAGGAAAGTGGTTTTTCTAACAAACTCATATAATCATGTGCGTGAAATTTTCCAAAATGATATCACAGCCATAATATTATACTAGGACATGTATCTGACCTCAAACGATACGAAATATAATTGTTTACATTAAAATGTACAAGTTCCCAATGAAATATGGTCATGTGAAAAAAGTGACATTTGAAGTGCAGATAGTCACTTTTTTTCAAAAGTGCTCTAACTAAGTTTGTTTACATTCGTCAATTTTGCCCATGTACAGTGTTGCGCTTGATCCTGTTAGAACGCTATACAGCGATTTTCAAGCGGCTGGGAGCTTAGGAAAGTGTTTTTTCTAGCAAACTCATATAATCATGTGCGTGACATCTTCCAAAATGATATCACAGCCATAATATTATACTAGGACATGTATCTGACCTCAAACGATACAAAATATAATTGTTTACATTAAAATGTACAAGTTCCCAATGAAATATGGTCATGTGAAAAAAGTGACATTTGAAGTGCAGACAGTCACTTTTTTTTCAAAAGTGCTCTAACTAAGTTTGTTTACATTCGTCCAGTGTGCCCATGTACAGTGTTGCGCTTGATCCTGTTAGAACGCTATACAGCGATTTTCAAGCGGCTGGGAGCTTAAGAAAGTGGTTTTTCTAACAAACTCATATAATGATGTGCGTGACATCTTCCAAAATGATATCACAGCCATAAAATTATACTAGGACATGTATCTGACCTCAAACGATAAGAAATATTATTGTTTACATTAAAATGTACAGGTTCCCAATGAAATATGGTCATGTGAAAAAAGTGACATTTGAAGTGCAGACAGTTACTTTTTTTCCAAAGTGCTCTAACTAAGTTTGTTTACATTCGTCCAGTGTGCCCATGTACAGTGTTGCGCTTGATCCTGGTAGAACGCTATACAGCGATTTTCAAGCGGATGGGAGCTTAGGAAAGTGGTTTTTCTAACAAACTCATATAATCATGTGCGTGACATCTTCCAAAATGATATCACAGCCATAATATTATACTAGGACATGTATCTGACCTCAAACGATACGAAATATAATTGTTTACATTAAAATGTACAAGTTCCCAATGAAATATGGTCATGTGAAAAAAGTGACATTTGAAGTGCAGTCACTTTTTTTCAAAAGTGCTCTAACTAAGTTTGTTTACATTCGTGCAGTGTGCCCATGTACACTGTTGCGCTAGATCCTGTTAGAACGCTATACAGCGATTTTCAAGCGGCTGGGAGCTTAGGAAAGTGGTTTTTCTAACAAACTCATATAATCATGTGCGTGACATCTTCCAAAATGATATCACAGCCATAAAATTATACTAGGACATGTATCTGACCTCAAACGATACAATATAATTGTTTACATTAAAATGTACAGGTTCCCAATGAAATATGGTCATGTGAAAAAGTGACATTTGAAGTGCAGACAGTCACTTTTTTTCAAAAGTGCTCTAACTAAGTTTGTTTACATTCGTCAAGTGTGCCCATGTATCCGGTGTTGCGCGTAGTCCTGTTAGAACGCTATACAGCGATTTTCAAGCGGCTGGGAGCTTAGGAAAGTGGTTTTTCTAACAAACTCATATAATCTTGTGCGTGACATCTTCCAAAATGATATCACAGCCATAAAATTATACTAGGACATGTATCTGACCTCAAACGATACGAAATATAATTGTTTACATTAAAATGTACAGGTTCCCAATGAAATATGGTCATGTGAAAAAAGTGACATTTGAAGTGCAGACAGTCACTTTTTTTCAAAAGTGCTCTAACTAAGTTTGTTTACATTCGTCCAGTGTGCCCATGTACAGTGTTGCGCTTGATCCTGTTAGAACGCTATACAGCGATTTTCAAGCGGCTGGAGCTTAGGAAAGTGGTTTTTCTAACAAACTCATATAATCATGTGCGTGACATCTTCCAAAATGACATCACAGCCATAATATTATACTAGGACATGTATCTGACCTCAAACGATACGAAATATAATTGTTTACATTAAAATGTACAAGTTCCCAAAGAAATATGGTCATGTGAAAAAAGTGACATTTGAAGTGCAGACAGTCACTTTTTTTCAAAAGTGCTCTAACTAAGTTTGTTTACATTCGTGCAGTGTGCCCATGTACAGTGTTGCGCTTGATCCTGTTAGAACGCTATACAGCGATTTTCAAGCGGCTGGAGCTTAGGAAAGTGGTTTTTCTAACAAACTCATATAATGATGTGCGTGACATTTTCCAAAATGATATCACAGCCATAAAATTATACTAGGACATGTATCTGACCTCAAACGATACGAAATATAATTGTTTACATTAAAATGTACAAGTTCCCAATGAAATATGGTCATGTGAAAAAAGTGACATTTGAAGTGCAGACAGTCACTTTTTTTTCAAAAGTGCTCTAACTAAGTTTGTTTACATTCGTCCAGTGTGCCCATGTACAGTGTTGCGCTTGATCCTGTTAGAACGCTATACAGCGATTTTCAAGCGGCTGGGAGCTTAAGAAAGTGGTTTTTCTAACAAACTCATATAATGATGTGCGTGACATCTTCCAAAATGATATCACAGCCATAAAATTATACTAGGACATGTATCTGACCTCAAACGATACGAAATATAATTGTTTACATTAAAATGTACAGGTTCCCAATGAAATATGGTCATGTGAAAAAAGTGACATTTGAAGTGCATACAGTCACTTTTTTTCCAAAGTGCTCTAACTAAGTTTGTTTACATTCGTCCAGTGTGCCCATGTACAGTGTTGTGCTTGATCCTGGTAGAACGCTATACAGCGATTTTCAAGCGGCTGGGAGCTTAGGAAAGTGGTTTTTCTAACAAACTCATATAATCTTGTGCGTGACATCTTCCAAAATGATATCACAGCCATAATATTATACTAGGACATGTATCTGACCTCAAACGATACGAAATATAATTGTTTACATTAAAATGTACAAAATCTAAATGAAGTATGGTAATGTGAAAAAAGTGACGTTTGAAGTGCAGACTGTCAATAGGACAGTCTGGGAGCCGCTGGGAGCATAGGAAAGTGGTTTTTCTAGCAAACTCATATAATCATGTGCGTGAAATCTTCCAAAATGATATCACAGCCATAATATTATACTAGGACATGTATCTGACCTCAAACGATACGAAATATAATTGTTTACATTAAAATGTACAAAATCTAAATGAAGTATGGTAATGTGAAAAAAGTGACATTTGAAGTGCAGACAGTCACTGTTTTTCAAAAGTGCTCTAACTAAGTTTGTTTACATTCGTCCAGTGTGCCCATGTACAGTGTTGCGCTCGACACTGTTAGAACGCTATACAGCGATTTTCAAGCGGCTGGGAGCTTATGAAAGTAGTTTTTCTAACAAACTCATATAATCTTGTGCGTGACATCTTCCAAAATGATATCACAGCCATAATATTATACTAGGACATGTATCTGACCTCAAACGATACGAAATATAATTGTTTACATTAAAATGTACAAGTTCCCAATGAAATATGGTCATGTGAAAAAAGTGACATTTGAAGTGCAGACAGTCACTTTTTTTCAAAAGTGCTCTAACTAAGTTTGTTTACAGTCGTCCAGGGTGCCCATGTACAGTGTTGCGCTTGATCCTGTTAGAACGCTATACAGCGATTTTCAAGCGGCTGGGAGCTTAGGAAAGTGGTTTTTCTAACAAACTCATATAATCATGTGCGTGACATCTTCCAAAATGATATCACAGCCATAATATTACACTAGGACATGTATCTGACCTCATATGATTCGAAATATAATTGTTTACATTAAAATGTACAAGATCCAAATGAAATATGGTCATGTGAAAAAAGTGACATTTGAAGTGCAGACAGTCACTGTTTTTCAAAAGTGCTCTAACTAAGTTTGTTTACATTCGTCCAGTGTGCCCATGTACAGTGTTGCGCTCGACACTGTTAGAACGCTATACAGCGATTTTCAAGCGGCTGGGAGCTTATGAAAGTGGTTTTTCTAACAAACTCATATAATCTTGTGCGTGACATCTTCCAAAATGATATCACAGCCATAAAATTATACTAGGACATGTATCCGACCTCAAACGATACGAAATATAATTGTTTACATTAAAATGTACAAGTTCCCAATGAAATATGGTCATGTGAAAAAGTGACATTTGAAGTGCAGACAGTCACTTTTTTTCAAAAGTGCTCTAACTAAGTTTGTTTACATTCGTCCAGTGTGCCCATGTACCGCTGTTTGGCGCTTGATCCTGGTAGAACGCTATACAGCGATTTTCAAGCGGCTGGGAGCTTAGGAAAGTGGTTTTTCTAACAAACTCATATAATCATGTGCGTGACATCTTCCAAAATGATATCACAGCCATAAAATTATACTAGGACATGTATCTGACCTCAAACGATACAAAATATAATTGTTTACATTAAAATGTACAGGTTCCCAATGAAATATGGTCATGTGAAAAAGTGACATTTGAAGTGCAGACAGTCACTTTTTTTCAAAAGTGCTTCTTTACTAAGTTTGTTTACATTGCGTCAATTTTGCCCATGTGCGGTGTTGCGCTTGATCCTGTTAGAACGCTATACAGCGATTTTCAAGCGGCTGGGAGCTTAGGAAAGTGGTTTTTCTAACAAACTCATATAATCATGTGCGTGACATCTTCCAAAATGATATCACAGCCATAAAATTATACTAGGACATGTATCTGACCTCAAATGATACGAAATATAATTGTTTACATTAAAATGTACAAGTTTTCAATGAAGTATGGTAATGTGAAAAAAGTGACGTTTGAAGTGCAGACAGTCACTTTTTTTCAAAAGTGCTTTAAATAAGCGTGTTTACATTTGTCCAGTGTGTCCATGTACACCGGTGCTCTTCAGGCTGTTAAAGCGCTACACAGCGATTCTCAAGCGGCTGGGAGCTTAGGAAAGTGGTTTTTCTAACAAACTCTTATAATCATGTGCGTGACATCTTCCAAAATGATATAACAGGCATAATATAATACTAGGACGTGTATCTGACCTCAAATGATACGAAATATAATTGTTTACATTACAATGTACTTTTCTCAATGAAGTATGGTAATGTGAAAAAACTTTTTTTCAAAACTGCTCTAACTAAACTTGTTTACATTCATCCTGTGTGTCCATGTACACTGTTGCTCTTCAGACGCTGAAAATGTGAAACATATCATACTACCATATTAACCCTCAAGTTCCCACAGTATTATGTCCCATAACCCTATATTCTATATACCATATACCCTATAACCCTATATTCGCCAACCCTGAGTTCCCGGGCCAACTTTGGTCCCAAAATCAACATTTTAATTTGAAAATTTTTAGGCCTTGAAACAACTTCATTCATTCATTTACATGAGATTCATTTTCATGTGATTCAGTGACATTTTCTCTCCTCCTTTCGCTTTCCCAAATATTTCACTGAGAAGAAAAAAAACAAAAGAAAAAAAAAATTCACGTACCCCGCCTGCCCTGCTCATCATGGCTACTCCATAGCTAAAATACATACTAAGTCATACTAAGATCTGTTTCACTTGTATAAACAAGTGAGAGTTGTAAAGAAGTGAAACATCTCATAGTAAGTCATAAACAAGTGAAACATCATAGGAGTGAAACATCTCATATTGAATCATAGACGTGAAACATATCATACTACCTTAAGTCATTAACAAGTGAAACAGATCATTTTGTCGTATTATGTCATATATATGTGAAAAATATCATATTGGAGGATGTCACGCACATGATCATATGAATTTGTTGGAAAATCCACTTTCCTAAGCTCCCAGCTGCTTGAGAATCGCTGTATAGCGTTTTCAGCACCTGAAGAGCAACAGTGTGCATGGACACACAGGATGAATGTAAACAAGTTTAGTTAGTGCACATTTGAAAAAAGTGACTTTCTGCACTTCAAATGTCACTTTTTTCACCTTACCATACTTTATTCTGAACTTATACATTTTAATGTAAACAATTATATTTCGGATCATTTTAGGTCAGAAACATGTCCTATTATTATATTATGTCATATATATGTGAAACATATCATTTTGGAGGATGTCACGCATTAATGAAATGAGTTTGTTAGAAAAACCACATTCCAGTGGTTTTTCTAGTGGCTCCCAGCCGCTTGAAAATCGCTGTATAGCACATAATTGTAGTCTTGAAAGCATCTGTCTAACTCTGACTGACAGGCAGCTGTCAATCTGCTCCGTGTAGCGTGCAATGTTAAGTTGTGCACAACCCTTCCGCTGCGTCTCCAGATCTGACACGAGGTTTTGGAAGTTCCCAAAATCAGGGCGCTGCAGATTTGAGGACAGAAGTTGCATTTTCCTTTTAAAGGCAAGCTGATCATATTGACCACGTCTTTTGTCTTTTTCTTGCAGCTACAAATTAAGCTCATTTAACATGTTGGTCAGATCGGTTAAATATGCCAAGTCCAGCAGCCACTGATTATCACTGAGTTGTGTGTATTCTGCATGTTTAACTGCAAAAAGAAACTCCCTTATCTCCGGACAGAGCTCTCAAAATCTCTGCAGGAATTTACCCCTACTAAGCCCTACTAAGCCATCTCATGTCGGTGTGTAGCAGGAGCTCCGAGTGGTCGCAATCTGCCTTCTCCAGATGCGCATGGAACAGCTGTCTTTGAAGTAATCTAGCACGTATAGAACAGGCGATCTTTGTTGCCACATCCATGATCTCTCATGTTTAGCATTTTTGCGCATAAGGCTTGTTGGTGTATTATGCAGTGGTAATTAAGGAAGTCAGGAAAAGCATCGGCTTCCCTGCACATGGCAATGAATCCATTTGCGCTGCGGGCCCAACCCACCCATTCCGTGGTGACTGATATCAATTTGCACACTGGGTTTAGTCAATGAAGTCTTTAATAGACTGAAAAATGTCCTCTCCCCGCGTGTGTTCTTTCATGGGCAGTATTGTTAACAGCTCATCTTTTGCAGTCATATCTGTAAAAACCATCCGAATAAAAACGGAGTGACTCACCCAGAACGATGCTTCAGACCTTAGCATTTGAAGTCAGTCGTGAAAAAAGGACTGCTGTCCGGACAACTGTGACTTTAATTCCTTCACCTTCCTCTTCCTCAGCTCACTTTACAAAGGGAAGTCAGTGTCGTAGTGTTTATGAATAGTCCTAAAGTGCTGCTCCACATTTCCCTTATTTGGAATAGCAATGGTAGCTCAGCAGATCAGACAAACGCACTTCGAATATGACATCGTGAAAAAAAATAATCATCCTCCCATTCCGCATGGAAGTGATAAGTCTTCGGTTTCTTGCTTGATCCCGGTACCTCACTCATTTTGTCCCCTTTCTTCAGTAGGAATAAATTGGAAACTTAACTCAGTGATTTCGCTCGCTAGCCTTTAGCGCTGCCGCGTTTGATCGCACACGTGTGGAGAGAGAAAAGATGAGATCTCAGACTGGCTGTCCTGTACATCAACGCTAACATCTATATTTTTTTTTTATGGCGATCTACACGAACTTCCTTCGTGATCGACCGGTCAATCGACGTATTGGGCACCCCTGATCTATATGTATAATAAATAGTTAGAAGCATAATCTAAATCCAAAGAACAATGTTTGATCAAGATTTAATTTAAGTGTGTATTGAGTTAGATGAATTCTGTGTCTTACTGTACAATAACTGTTCTGTATCAGCTGGCACTTTTCTGTACAGCAATAAATTGGCATTATATATTCGCTTTTGTAAGTAAATAACCTTGAGGCTAGATACCGATTAGGGTGTTAGGAGAGGACCTCAGGAAGGGAGGTAGATATCAACTGGGACAACAGATAGAGACAGACAGATGCTCACTGAGGCCTAAGAAGGGAGTGTTGGTCAAGGTCGGGACTCTGAGTGAAACCTTTTTGTAAAAAACAAAACAAAAAAACAACACAAAAAAACACCACCCTTGTCCTCGTGAAACCGTTTCAAGAAAAACAACTAACTGCGCATGCTCCACAAATTTAAGATAACAGACATGAATATTTAATTGTGGCAAAGAAGATTGGTCTGTCTTAATGAGGAACGGCAAAACCCCACCTACAATGACTACGCTGTGAAGGAAGGTATATAAAATGCTGTGTGTGCTTGCATAATTCGGACATTCTGCAGACTGTCACACTTTATTGGTTTTCAATAAAATTTACTTACTTTTTGACATATACTAAACTCTCTGTCTCTGAAGTTTTTGGCTTAGGCTAAAAAGTTAGTTTTTTTCCAAGATATGCGCACTCATGTTAATTTGAATTCAAATGCTTTTTACATAATATATTTGTTTACTAATTAATGTTTAGAGGGGCACTTTTGAATAATTTAGAAAAAAGGGGCAGGTGCTCAAGCCCCCAGAGCCCTGTTTGCAGTCATTTTTAGCTGAACAGTACACTGAGTTGGGACAACACGGCACACTGAGAACAGTCTCGGACTCCTGATACTACACTGAGCACATAGTTTAACAAAGAGATTTAACACAAAAATGCAGATTTTGTGTTTTAACTGCTAACAAACAACAAGATAAATACATTACAAGCCAGGGAGCAAAAAAAAGGCCTTTGAAAAGATTCACTGATTTCACAGCTTATTTTGTGGAAGAATCAGATATTCAATGCATGTAAAAATTTAAGTCTACAATAAAAGGTTTAAAAAGGCTTACTCTTAGTAAACTTACACTTGTGTAGCTACAAAATACTTAACCAAAAACAAAATAAGATTGAATAAGTAAAAAACTCCAGATTCTTCTTTCTTATGTGTAAAACTGGGAAAGACATTTTCATATTTCTCCAATTGCCAAGTCTCCAATTGCCAACAAGGGTTTTGCCACCAAGAATCATGTTTCTATACACACAATATATATTATTTTTAAAAATCATGTTTTGCAGAGGGGTCAAATACTTATTTTCCTCATTAAAATGCAAATCAATTACTAGCATTTGACATGCATATAAAATTCCTCATTAAAATGCAAATCAATTACTAACATTTGACATGCATATAAAATTTTTGACATGCGTTTTTCTGGATTTTTTTTTTTGTTATTCTGTCTCTCACTGTTCAAATAAATCTACCATTAAAATTACAGACTGATCATTTCTTTGTCAGTGGGCAAACGTACAAAATCAGTGGGGGATCAAATACTTCTTTCCCTCACTGTATCTTGGCAAATGGAGTATAGCACAAAGTATTGCCTAAAAGGGTGGCAATAGTTGTGTTTTATTTGCAATTGTTTGATATCCATTAGAGCAGAGTATTTTTGTGAATTTTTTTTTTTTTAGAAATGTGTTCAGCATGAAGGTGCATCTTCTCAGCATTGCTGTGTCCTGTTATGTAAAAGGTTTAATTCTGTGCTTAGTTCTGTGCATAATTCCCATTTTCTTTTTTTCTGTTTTAAGTGAGTATGAACATGTTCAGGGTTGAGATAAGCAGCTCAGGACAGTAAATAACAGCAGGCTGGTATTCAGTTCAATTCAATTTTATTTGTATAGTGCTTTTTACAATAGTCATTGTCTCAAAGCAGCTTTACAGAATCAGAAACAGATATAAACAGTGAGAAACAGATAAACAGAGAGAAACAGATATAAAACAGAGAGAAACATAAATGGAATTTATCCCAACTGAGCAAGCCACTGAGTGGCGACGGTGGCAAGGAAAAACTCCCTAAGATGTTTTTTGAGGAAGAAACCTTGAGAGGAACCCGACTCAGAAGGGAAACAACCCTCATCTGGGTAACACAGATAATGTGAAAGTAACACAGATAATGTGAAAATGAGAAGTCTTGCTCGATTAAGACCAACTACACCACCCCGAATAGATGGAAAAAATAACTCAAATAAGGACACGCAAGTACGTTCCACTTAAAACAGGCAAGAGGCATGGGTTTCCATACAAAAATACATTTTATTTTAAAGGTTAAAAAGAATGTCCAATAGAAAACAGCCAACACAATATAAAACAGTGACAAAAAGATTTAACAAATGATCCTAGGAGGACTGAGGCTTCCTGTATGAAGGGCAGGCTAGTACGGAAGCACCAGCTTTACAAAAGGGAAAAGCACCCCACTAATCAGAATAATTCCCAACAAAATTCACTGCAAATAAACACAGCAATAAGAACAACAACCCTTAATTAAGTACAGCCCAAGGTGCAGCAAAGAACTCCCCCCAACCTCAGGAAGCACTCAGCTCCTACAAGGAGAAAACAAAAACACAAAGTCAATTACAATATGCTCAAAGCAGACAAACAAAAGAACAAAACAAAGACAAACATACTGTCATGAAAAACACAGATAACCTCGAGCTGAAACTGATAATAGGTAGCAAGTTTACCAAAACTGACCACATAGCAGTATCAGCATAATTAATAAAAAACTGCTACAACACAGTTGAATTAAAGAAAACTGATCTCAGTGACAATAACCAACACAAGACATAACGACAGAACAAAATAAAACCAAATCAGAGTAGGAAGCTGCAAAACCAAATACAAGCAGCCCCAAGCAGAACCAAGCAGCAAAACCAAGCAGCAACGTGGCTCCATGAGTGTGGTGGAGGCACTATACTGAAATGACCACATCTTACTCACCCCGCTTTAACGCATGCAAAATCGAGGACCCTAAGAACAGACAGGTGTTACAACCTCAATTTGGAAAGCATGCAAGATAGTTTAGCTCAAGTAACAGAACTAAATGATTTACCTACCGTGATCCGATGACATGATACTCACGATGGTACATACGAAAGTCATGACAACGTCTTTAATAGTTGTGATGACAACAGCTGGCGCTCCGACCGGAGCGACGTTAAATTACCATGCTAACACAGTTAGGAGCCTTGACGGCACAGCGCACTGATTATGAGCAGCACATCACACCCACACACAGTCTCAGTAGCCCAACGTCACACTAAACAATGGTTTGAACATGGTTTGACCAGGTCAAACCATTACCACTGGTAATGGAAAGCCTTCCCAGAAGAGTGGAGCTACTTACAGGAAAAGGAGAACTGAATATGTTTTTTTAATGGGATGTAATACAGCAGCTAGTCTAGGAAGCTAGACCAGTGTGTTTTGGCATTAAATGGTAAATGTGCACTTTTAGCGCTTTTATCCAAAGCACTTTACACTGTGTCTCATTCACACACACTCACACACCAATGGTAGCAGAGCTGCAAGGCGCTAGCTTGCCATCGGGAGCAACTTGGGGTCCAGTGTCTTGCCCAAGGACACTTCGGCATTGGAATCTAAACATATACATTCCCTCCATTCACTGTTCCCTTTAAAGCACAGATCTGCAACTGGCACCAAACTGATATTAGGTACATGGAGAATTGTCACAGACTTACAGATTTTTGAATGGTAAGATTTAATTTACCTAAATGGGTATTTAAAGATGAGTCATGAAGCTCATCACTACTCATGATGCCAGGCTTTACGTAATCGGAATAAAGAAGGGATAGTTAAAACTCAAAGATATTCGAGTGTTGCTATTCATATTAAAATATCAGGACCATAAAAGTAGGCATTATTGAATGCACTGAATTCCCACTGTCTAAACTCCATAAATTTTTAAAACAAACCATCATGGGTGCCACGGTAGTATTGAGTAAACACAACCTCCTGTGTGTTTTTAAAGGTGTGTTGTGGATCAAATCCGTGAGCGCTGGAGTGGTGGTCATCAAGGGAACAGAGGCCAAATGGTTCCTCTCTATGAGTGAGGATGGCAAGCTGTACAGATCAGTAAGTGCATTATCTACAAATTATAACCGACTGATGCACCTACTCTGTAACTGTGACGGCAATTACTATCAGGTAAACCTACCAATATACAGAGGAGGGACAAATGAAACAAAAAACCTGAATAAATAAGTGAAGAAAAATGAATGCAGGTGTAGTGATATATATAGAATAGTTTGTATGGTATGTAACCATAAAATTTGACAGGTCTAGGTCAAAGGTCAAATAGATATGGGTCAAAGGTCATGGTCATAAAATTAGATTATAGCTATGTTAAATCAGGATCAAATACAGTCCTGACACACACATTACCACACCTGTTGCGGCCATGTAGGTCGCCATCTGTTACGGATAAACATAGACACACTATTCACACGTAGAACATAAAAATAGATTTAGCTATGTTAAATCAGGATCAAATACAATCCTGACACACACACACATTACCAGACCTGTTGCGGCCATGTAGATCCCCATCTGTTACGGATAAACATAGACACACTGTTCACACATAGGTCATAAAATTAGATATAGCTATGTTAAATCAGGATCAAATACAATCCTGACACACACACACATTACCACACCTGTTGCGGCCATCCCCATCTGTTAAATCAGGATCAAATACAATCCTGACACACACGTTAACGTACCTGGAACGACCATATGTTCTCCACACACGTTGCACTTTCTAACACTCTGAGGTAGTTCATAAATATATATATAGTTATGTTAAATCTGAACCACATACATTCCTGACACAAACGTTACCATACCAAGGGCGGCCATGTGTATAACACATCCAACCAGAAATATGACACACACAAACACACACGTTGCGTGCACTCCGCATACATACGAACCTGTTAATAAAAGTCGAGCATCTCCTCTAGGTTTCCTAATACTCTGTACTTAGATCGACGTGTGCGAGCTTACAACATGGCTGATGTCTGTCCTAACGCGCCGAAAAAAGCTCACCCTTTTTTGGCAAGAATAGAAAAAATGTTAGAACATGAAAATATTCAATAATGTCAAACGGATGTACAGCCGGGTTTTTTTTCGATGCAGAAAAAGGAACCGTTTTGCTTTTCAAGTTCTCGGTACCGGGACACATACACTGGAGCCGTGCTACAGAGAGCGTAACTTTTAACAAAGGTGACTGGAAAAAGTTCAGAAAATGGTGCAAGGATTTTGACTACATCGTTAGAATGGACTTCTTTTCCCCAGATGCGTACAGACGTAAATGGAACAGTACATCTCTGCAATGCAAATACCATATCAGAGCAACGAATTTCTCCAAGAACCAGGTTTCACGGCGCTGTGCTGCTGTATTAACCGGTGACAACGCCCCTGATAACAAGGAGAATTGTGAAGTGAGGTATGACCGAACCAGCGCGGCACGTTCTGCAACGCTACTTCAAATTCGATGAATTATTCCAAAAAACTGGAAGAGACAAAGAAATGATGCAAATAAAAGTAAAGCTAGAAGATCTCTTATTCTGAGATCGTCAATATGCTAATCTTGGAGCCCTGTATATATCTAATCGATGCAGAAAAAGGAACCGTTTTGCTTTTCAAGTTCTCTGTCCCCTTCACATAGAATATGAAGCACTCCGAGTCAGGCCTAAGTCAAAGGTCAACACCGTAAAACCCCCCATTCTAATGCATTACACACACACATCCAAACAAATATATGACACACACACACCCACACACACACACACACTAGCATGCATACGAACCATCTATAAAAGTATTCTCTCAATCTGAAGGCAAAGATGGCAAAGAACACTTCGAAAGTTTTAACATCGGCAAAGGTTCGACCGAATTTCCAGAGTCTATCCTTCAATACTTCCAGAATCAAACACTTCGAAAGTTTGAACATCGGCAAAGTTCAATAGAATTTCCAGACACCATGGATTTCTCAGCAGGTAAGAATATGTATTTTAATCAGTTAAATAGTTAAATATAAATTGAAATACAATGTTTATGTAATTATCCAATTGATAATGATTATGATATAAACTTAGAACTAATCTTTCTGAGTACAAAAATCATTATCCTTATCTGGTCATATGTAATCTGGTACGGTACTTTATCTAAAATTTTAATTTTCATTACATTATATTACAGTGCAATACCGAGTTAAGCGCATCTGATTCTAGTGTATAGGTAATTAAATTTGTCTCTTAGATCTATATCGTGATCTAAAATGGAAATGTTAAGTTATTAAAAGTATATTTTATTTGTTTTACAGTTTATAGACAACTTGGTTGAATCTGAGCTCCACACGTAAGTCATAACATAAATTATGAATGTTTCATGCTGTAAATCTTTCATACGTGAATATAACATTGTTTGTATCATATTCAGAAGTTGAGGGAAACGTGACTAACAGTGCTTTCAGCGGAGATATTTCAGGTGAGTTGTTGTAAATTTACCTTCTATTTAAACAGCACTAAAATAAATAAAGAAAAACTCTTTCACATGTTCTGTGACTTATAGATACGAGTGATGCAATAGATTACCAAGAGGAAATCATCTCGGAAACCGACATTCAACAATACATCGAACTACAACAGATCTGTGCAGTGTGGCATGAATTCTTCGAAGCAAAGACTGATTTATTGGAAAACTTTGGTCACATTGATTATACACTTGAATCCGGTCGAGGTACAGATTTTGTCCCTTTACTGTACAGCACACTTGAAAATGTGAATAGATGTCTCTCAGTGAACATAAAGTTTATTAGAAAATTGTATGAAAGATATGGCGCAGAAACGAATGAAATGCGGTTCGGATATAGAGACTAAAAAAAAAAAGAGAAACGAAAACTCTCCATTATTGCATGATTTCTTTTATGATGGAAACCAGAGTTTTACAAATGGTCCGTTATATCATGATTCGTACACACCCCTGAACCCGTGTATAACTGAAGCGATCAACCGGCTGAACGAAAGTTTAATTCCGTCACACCAAGTCATTAGTGAGAGACCTAATCAGAGTACAAATTACGTCGTATCAAACACATCGGTGACGCCAAACGATATATTTTCTGAATTAAATCATTGTCTGTTAGAGTTACATAATAACTTAAATGAACACGGTCATTCAGAACAATTAAACCCTGATCTAATCGATGCAGTCAATCAGTTGAATGAAAATTTAAGTTCGTCAGACCAGAGCAATACTCAAAATGAAAACCCCAGCCGAAATTCCAGTCAATCTGTATCAAGTACACCGGTGACGTCGCATGACATATTTTTCGAATAAAATCAATGTCTGTTAGAGTTACATAATAACTTAAATGAACACGGACATTCAGTACAATTAAACCCTGATCTAATCGATGCAGTCAATCAGTTGAATGAAAGTTTAAGATTGTCAGACCAGAGCAATACTCAAAATGAAAACCCCAATGAAAGCCGAAATTCCAGTCAATCTGTATCAAGTACGCTGGTGATGTCGCACGACATATTTTTCGAATTAAATCAATGTCTGTTACAGCTACAAAATAACCTAATCGAACAAAGAGAATCTATGCAGATAAATCCATGTTTAATAGATGTGGTGAATCAAATCAATGAAAATATGTCATTATCTCCCGTTCAGAATATCGTCTCAACTCCAGAAAACGATCAGGAACCTAGACCATTAACTTCTCATGATATGATACACGAACTTAATCAAAGTCTTATGACTTATTATCCGTAAACGGGATTATCCGTAAACACAGCGGTCAGCTTCGCTGACGTATGGAGATTTGAAAGACATTTGAATTGTAAAATCGTAATCGTACACTGTTCTGCTAGCAAAGTCGGATACTCCTTCTTTCAAACTAGCAAGACTCCCCACGAAAAAACTATTTACTTGTTTTTGCGTGATAAGCACTATTATGGGGTTAAAAGTGTCGCAGGACTTTTAGGAACAAGTCATGTTTGTAATTTCTGCCATTCAGGGTTTGACGTTTTATGGAAACATAAATGCGTTTATAGCTGTAACGTTTGCCACGACCCTGATTGTTACAAACACCCTAAGAATGTTACTAAATGTCCAGAATGTCAGAGAATGTGTAGCAGTGACTTTCGACCTCTGAAATATTACTTCGGGATCGTTAGAGCAAAGGTATTACCACCTAGGGGTCTGTGGGCACCTGTTCTACCGTTTCGTGTCAGAAGCAAACTCCTCTTTCCTCTATGTAGAACGTGCGCCAAACATCAGCTAAAACAATGCGATCATACGGATCAGGAGAGAGCTCCTACCGGAACATGGGTGTCTATCGAAATTGAGAAAGCCGTCGAAAAAGGTTACAAAATTCTAAAAGTGTTTGAAGTGTGGCACTTACCTAAAAGGTCTGATAAACTTTTTACGAGATATATTAAAATGTTCCTCAAGACCAAACAGGAAAGTTCAGGTTACCCGTCCTGGGTGGTTGATGAATCATCTAAATGTGAGTACATTCGCAAATATAAGGAGAACGGAGGGATTACGTTGGATCCGAAATTTATCACCGTTAATCCTGCCAAAAGATCAGTGGCTAAACTTGTACTAAATTCGTTGTGGGGTAAGATGTGTCAAAGACCAGACAGGTCAAACACGACCTTAATTCGCGATCCTGCCGAGTTTTTACAGTTCATGTTCTCCGATATTTATAATGTGAGTCAGTTCTCTTTTTGAATGAGAAGGTGGCGATGGTACAGTGCTGTTATACAGATGAGAGATTGAATACGTTAGCGCTAAACGTTAACGTATTAATCGGCATTTTCACTACAGCGTACGCTAGACTTGAGTTGTACAATTTGATGGATCGATTGGATCAGCGTTGTTTGTACACAGATACCGATAGCGTCATTTTTAAAAGTAAGGAAGGTGACTGGATGCCGCCCTTAAGCGATTACTTGGGCGGGCTTACCAGCGAACTAGACGATGGCGACCAAATCGCGGAATTTGTAAGCGCAGGTCCTAAAACCTACGGTTACAGAACCGTAAAAGGAAAAACAACCATGAAAGCTAAAGGCATTACTTTAAATGTTATCAATTCTGAAATAGTCAATTTGAAATCACTAACGGAACTGGTGGACGAGCGAGTGAAAAATCCGGATCATACCGGTCATCTCGTAACCACGCATAATCAAATCGTGAGAGATAAAAAGGGGTTTCATTTGAGAAACAAATCACAGTTGAAAAGGTTCAGGGTTGTGTACGTGTTTTATTATCTGATTTTACAACTCTCCCTTATGGATATTAAGACTATACTTGTATATATGTGTATATAGTTTCTGTTGAGGTGTTTTGTAAAGGAAAATATGAACGTGATTGCTTTTGACGCTAGGATGCAACTTCCATTTTCATGCATCGTGTGTGGACCGAGTAATAGTGGAAAATCTTATTTTATCAAAATGTTGTTGGAAAACTGTAAAGAGGCAAAGTCGGTTGTTCCGGAAAACATTGTCTGGTGTTATACGTGTTGGCAGCCTCTGTACGATGAATTAATGGGCAAAATAAATATACATTTTCTTCAAGGAATCCCCGAGTCTTTGTGTGATAATGAACTATTTCCCCCAAATAAAAAAAACTTGCTGGTAATAGATGACTTGATGGAATCCGGGGGAGAAACCGGTTGTGTATGTTCCGAAGAAGAAAAGAAAATTTTAAAGTATCGACACCAAATGTCTGTGTGCTTGAAAAAAAGCCTCCCGTTGCTGAATTCATTACACAGGTCTCCATCCCGAAGGAGAAAGGATATATTATGTGTTGCGTCCACAGATCTCATCCTGAGCATATGTGAACTAGCTTTAAACGTGCTCAGGGAAACATACCGCTGACGACAAAACAGTATCGGATTTTAAAAAAACAAAAAAAATGGATCAAACTATTTGCTGATAAAAGAGCGTCCGTAGAAAGAAAAAGGAAAGTTATTAATCAATCCGGAGGATTTCTTCTGCCTTTGCTCAGTGTAGCCATTCCTTTTATAAGCAGCTTAATCGCATCCCGAAACAAATAACATGGAGACTGCTGAGAAAATGTATTTAGTCTCTCAACATCAGATCGATAGACTTAGAAACATCGGTTCAGAGACGGAAACCGTAAGAAAGACTGTCGAAAACAACTTGGACGATGCAATATGAGATATTTTATCGAGGACTGATCTGAACGATTAAATAAGGCGAAACTCTACGCGTCTGCGTTGCAAAATTTTTTAAACCTGGTTAAAGCAGGAAAGCAGGAAACCACTCAGTTGACCCTGTCTCTACCTAAAATATCGGAAAGCAAAAAGGAAGCAGCGTTGCCCGAACCACCCAAAGACGAAATCATGCAAGAGGTCCTCGCTAACATTTCAGCTAGAAACAAAAGAAACGCTTCGCACGTTATGGAAAAACTTTTAAAAACCGGCGCTGCGTGGAACGATAGCGGTGAATTTATTTTTAAAGGAAACACTATCAAAGGATCTCACATGGTAGATTTGCTTAAAAATCTGACTGCTCCTCATCGAGTATCCGACGAACGGAGGCCTTTAGGTTGGAAAGAGTTCTTACAGACAGTAGCCAACCTAAATATACCCTTTTCAGCAATACCTAACGGCGGTGTTCGACGCAAAATATCTGACATAAAAAGATCTAAAGATACCTCGCACCTTGTTTCCACACCTAAAAGCAAAGACAATGATTCCGAACCAGTTTTCAAATCCCCCGTTTTTAACCGTTCTGACTGGTTTGGCTTTTGAAATGACGAGGGACAACGAATGTTATGTTATCTTACCATTTATTTCAATAAAATAACTTTTGTTTAACATTTTCTTGTGAAGCATGGTCATTTAACATTCCACTACACATGCAAATGAAACACATCTAGTGAGTTAACACATTGGAAGACTTTTGTTACGGGTGTTAAAATACGGCTCGCGCGGAGAACAAACCTATTTTTATCCATCACTTCCGGCAAAGAGGCTGCACACACAACTGGTTTTGCGATGCGTGAAAAAGTGTTTGCCCCCTTCCTCATTTCCTGTTCCTTTGCATGTTTGTCACACTTAAGTGTTTCGGAACATCAAACCAATGTAAACAATAGTCAAGGACAACACAAGTAAACACAAAATGCAATTTGTAAATGAAGTTGTTTATTATTAAAGGTGAAAAAAAATCCAAACCATCATGGCCCTGTGTGAAAAAGTGATTGCCCCCTAAACCTAATAACTGGTTGGGCCACCCTTAGCAGCAACAACTGCAACCAAGCGTTTGCGATAACGTGCAATGAGGCTTTAAACGCGTCCTGGAGGAATTTTGGCCCACTCATCTTTGCAGAATTGTCCTAATTCAGTTACATTAGAGGGTTTTCGAGCATGAACGGCCTTTTTAAGGTCATACCACAACATCTCAATAGGATTCAGGTCAGGACTTTGGCTAGGCCACTCCAAAGTCTTCATTTTGTTTTTCTTCAGCCATTCGGTGGTGGACTTGCTGGTGTGTTTAGGATCATTGTCCTGCTGCAGAACCCAAGTTCGTTTCAGCTTGAGTACACGAACAGATGGTCGGACATTCTCCTTCAGGATCTCTTGGTAGACAGCAGAATTCATAGTTCCTTTTATCATGGCAAGTCTTCCAGGTCCTGAAGCAGCAAAACAGCCCCAGACCATCACACTACCACCACCATATTTTACTGTTGGTATAATGTTCTTTTTATGAAATGCAGTGTTCCTTCTACGCCAGATATACTTGGACACACACCTTCCAAAGAGTTCCACTTTTGTCTCATCGGTCCACAGAATGTTGTCCCAAAAGTCTTGGGGATCATCAAGATGTGTTGTGGAGAAATTGAGACGAGCTTTGATGTTCTTTTTGCTCAGCAGTGGTTTTCTCCTTGGAACTCTGCCATGCAGGCCATTTTTGCCCAGTCTTTTCCTGATGGTGGAGGCATGAACGCTGACCTTAACTGAGGCAAGTGAGGCCTGCAGTTCTTTGGACGTTGTTGTGGGGTCTTTTGTGACCTCTTGGATGAGTTGTCGCTGCACTCTTGGGGTAATTTTGGGCGGCCGGCCACTCCGGCCGGCCACTCTGGAAGGTTCACCACTGTTCCATGTCTTCGCCATTTGTGGATAATGGCTCTCACTGTGGTTCGCTGGATTCCCAAAGCTTTGGAAATGGCTTTATAACCCTTTCCAGACTGATAGATCTCAATTACTTTCTTTCTCAATTGTTCCTGAATTTCTTTGGGTCTCGGCATGATGTGTAGCTTTTAAGGATCTTCTGGTGGACCTTACTGTGTCAAGCAGCTCCTATTTAAGTGATGCCTTGATTGTGAACAGGTGTGGCAATAATCAGGCCTGGGTGTGGCTAGAGAAATTGAACTCAGGTGTGGACAACCACAGTTAGAGTATGTTTTAACAAGGGGGGCAATCACTTTTTCACACAGGGCCATGATGGTTTGGATTTTTTTTCACCTTTAATAATAAACACCTTCATTTACAAATTGCATTTTGTGTTTACTTGTGTTGTCCTTGACTATTGTTTAAATTGGTTTGATGTTCCGAAACACTTAAGTGTGGCAAACATGCAAAGGAACTGGAAATGAGGAAGGGGGCAAACACTTTTTCACACCACTGTATTTCAGGACAACTTCTCATAACCTCCGTTAGTTCTCTGGTATCCATGAGTTACTGGTAATAGATGAGCACGTTTCTACGATTGTTTATTTCTAGAATGCTGTCAAAACTGGCGTACACGATTAGATTCACAGTGTTCGGAAGTGGTTGACGAAATCTGAGTTCCAATCTCATATTCCCCGATTTTATTAATGACAAATGTTGACTACAATCGTCATCAGGATTCAGGTTGAATGCGAATAAAGTATAACCGTTCAGGTACTCTTCTCTGTTTATCGACAAAACCTGATCTTTCAGCTGCTTTCCTGATGCTAAAATTAAAGAATGGAATTCACGGACCACGATACCCGACTGAAAAACAGGCTGAAACGGTTTTGCGGGATATTGCGTACCGTCTACGATACAATGCGATAAACTCTGCATCGTAATGTTTAAAATTAAAAGGGTTTTTTATTGTACCAACCCGGCCAGCATCGTTGTCCTACCATCCCAAAAATAATGGTTTTAGGTAAGGGGCCGAGGAAAAGGTTCTCTTGTGAACAAATGCGGCTCCCTGCAGCTAGACTGAAGGTCTTCAAACAGACTCTTTCGATCGGATACTTGGCTGTGGCGCTGAGAAGTGCTTGTCCGTGACCGATTTTTACAGACGGGGAGACGGTTACTTTCTTCACAAAAAGAGAAGCGTTGAGTATTTTCAGATTGAAATTTGCATTTCCTTCCTTCATCAAACAGAATTCAGTTTTGCTGCGAACCATTTTAATCCTCAAATCGATACCGTTCAGTAAAAGTTTATCCTGAAAAAATATATCCGAGTGAATGTGTCCAATCAGGTCGAAGGTGTTGCTTTCAGCGCTGAAACTGGCCCTTTTTTTGAGACCTTCGTTTCGTCCGTCTGGGTCTGTGGCGTCCATATGACCCGCTGTGTCTTTGTAGAATAGCCCCGTACAAAATTGTGTTTCCAGTGTATCTTTTCCATAGTTGAGAAGACTTTCAAAGGTAGCGCGGTATGGGTATGTACTGCTAGATTGAGAAATAAGACGATCCCCGAGCATGACGTCCACTTGTGAAAAAAGTGAGGCTACGGGGTAGTTAACGACCCCGACCATTGCATCGTTAGCTATATTGGAACCATCGGGGTGCACGATTTTACAGGCCAGATGTAAAAAAGTGTTGTTCAAATCGAGGTAATCCTCCCCGTTTCCAGCCACGTAGAACTCTAGGGGTCCGTTGTCCGTAAGAGCGGAAAGTGGAGGTATTTCGACATAAGTGTACTTTTCAATACTCGTTTGGGTATAAGGTAATGTGAAAATATCCAATTCTGTCTTGGTACACTCTGAGGATAGACTGTGTAAGAAAGCCATGATGTTAGAAAATGTTCAGCCGATTTCTCTTGTGAGAGATGGAAGGATGCCTGTTGCGTCTCTGCTCTATCTTTTTCACACTGGTCTTGATTTTAGTAACCTTACGTCTTTTATTAGGAATCACATGTCGACGCCCTGGGAGCCTTTTAGATTTTTTACGTGCAATCAACGCAAGTCCCGAACCGTCTTGATTCTGAGTTTGTGTCTTGCTCATAATGTTGCTGAATACGTCGCTTATGACCCCTTTAGCAGCTGTTTTTAAGTGAGGTTTTGCAATAGCAAAACCCTTTTTGAGGAACGGAACCGCCATTCTAAAAAGACCCTTGAACAGTCCTCCTAGACCCGAGCCATACATGGTGGGGGCGCCTTGAAACCCTGGAAGACCATTTCCAGCTTGGTGGACATAATAATCCACGTAGGTCTGCAGATGAACGTAGCCCCTATCCATCATTTTACATACGGAACGAATGTTTAGCGGGTCTAAAGTGTAGTTTCGCAATAAATTTACGGTAACTAAAAGGTATAGGCTTGTTCGAATCCGTTTTGACTTCGATTACTATATAGGTAATGTGGTTCTTGGTGAGAGGTACGTAATGCAGCTCATCATAAGTAATTGTGACAACTTTGTTGTTTTCACCCGTTATATGTACGCATCTCAGTAACGGGGCGAAACTGTCACCAACTCGTTGATACTCGATAACGTCTGTATATACATACATCGTGTAAAAGCCTGCGTGAATATCAGAGGGATTAGGCGCGTCTGGTTCTCGGGCCGTTATCGGAACACCGGGGTTCATACCGAGCATATATGCTAATTTTCCATTAGCTCTGAACGCAAAATGTTTTTGGGATACGATGCGTATTTTATTTTTCATAAGGTTATAGAATAGCTCTATTCCAATTTCTTTATGTTGTTGATTTCACTAACCAATTCATCGATATTTTTATAATATCCTGGAGTGATATCTTCCTCCAGGGCGCATGGTGGCTTAGTGGTTAGCACGTTCGCCTCACACCTCCAGGGGGTTCGATTCCTGCCGGGGTGTGTGTGTGCGGAGTTTGCATGTTCTCCCGTGTTGCGGGGGTTTCCTCCGGGTACTCCGGTTTCCTCCCCCAGTCCAAAGACATGCATGGTAGGTTTGATTGGAAGCTTGGTAAATTGTCCGTAGTGTATGAATGGGTGTGTGAGTGTGTTTGTAATTGTGCCCTGCAATGGACTGGCACCCTGTCCAGGGTGTACCCCGTCTTGTGCCCGATGCTTCCTGGGATAGGCTCCAGGTTCCCCGCGACCCTGAAGCAGGAATAAGCGGTTGAAGATGGATGGGTGGATGTCTTCCTCCGTTAACGAGTACCAACTCTGGATATATTGAACCTCCGCGAGCGATACTTCCCATAGTCCGTTCAAATCGATTGGTTTGGCTAATTTAGTAGTGTAGTGTGCGATCTTAATATCCAAAGACGAGTTGCTTGGAAGGGTCACAAAGAATCCACACTCTTCCATGGTTTAATGAATATAGTTTTCAGTTTTGTTCACGGCAATCCTTTTGTTATGTTAACTATGTCTTCGACCGGAACCCAGGAATTAAATTTATCGGGCCAACCCACCCATTTCACCAGGCAGACTTTTTTCTGGTTTCGGGTCTTTTCAGACAAGATTTTCTCAATTTTAAACGTTTTGTCCTTACCGATAATGATCTTTTGTAACTCGGGTTCATAAAATGTTCCCTCAATTTTTTCACCATCATAGTCGTGTAATTTATATACCGGGGGATCTCTCAGTATCCGTTCGGAGAGTGTAAAATATTCGTCCGTAAAGTTTTGCTCGTATCCTTTCTCGAAATGTCTTTTAAAACGAGAAATTCTAACGATATCCCCGACTTTAAACTTGAATTTTAGTTTCTTTAATTTAGGTGCTAACAGTCCGTAGAGGGTTTTAAATACTCTGAAGGAATTGGTTTTGTTGACCTCTGCGGGTTTCATTTTGATGCTGGAATGGTAATTGTGATTGTACGCTTGAATCAGATCCTGAACGACGTCGATGTATTTTCTCGTGTTAACAGCGGTAAAATATCTCCACATCCTGGTCTTTAGCGTTCTGTTGAACCTTTCACACACCGATGCTTTTGCCCGCACCGTAGCAAAGTGAACAATGTCATGTTTTTCATTATTGTTTGAAAATTTTTGTTAAAAAACTCCTTCCCTTGATCAGTCTGTAATTTTTGGGGGACTCTACCTTCCTTTAGAATGGAATCAAAAGCTTTAGTTACCTCGAGTCCGGTCTTGTTTCGTAACAAGCGTACCCAGGCATATTTGGATAAAATATCAATGCACGTGATCATAAATTTCGCATTGTCATTGCTCTCTGACAGGTTGCTCATATCGACTAAATCAGCTTGCCATTGTTCATCTATGTTCTTCACAAAAACCTTGTTTCTTTTAAACTTTGTAGATACTGGTTTATGTAGACTGTACGCATCCAGCTCTGCTAACCAGTTTTTTATTTCAGTATCATTAGCTCTTTTACCTATTTTCTCAACAATAGCTCTTTGCAAACTCTCAACACCACCATACGAACCAGTTTCTGACGGTGTATAATATATATTCTTCATCAATCGTGCAGTCATTTCGAGTGTCAAGACAATAATGGTCAAACACCAGTGTAGATTAAGCATTTATCTTAGAACACGTGAGCTAGGTATTACATTTTCCATTCTAAACAATTTATATCATACGTAGGTTTAGATACGTGTTTAGTTTACATTCAAATGTTTCAGCAATACATATAAAAACTTGATACACAACGATATGTTAAGGACACATGCTATTTACGGATGTCTTCAGCATTTTGTTTTAATCGGCTTCAGGCTTTTCTCGCAGTCAGAATAGACGTGGCTTGTTTTGGAAGTTTTTCCACGTATGTGGCGGTTCACGTCAGAGATGCGGTAGGAGTAAGGGTCCAGTAATCTACAATGTCTTCGCACACTTGTTCGTTGAAAATGTCTTTGGTTTTCTCCTTGACCTCGTTCAACACGTTTTTGATGTGAGGTTCGTCTCGCCATTCACACACTGTGGCTTCAGCGATACCTTCAATTTTTTCCAGGGAAGGAGTGTGTTTGATTCCGCACAGTTTCAGACCTCTTGCCAATGTGTGTTTGAACCACAGTTTAAATAGTTTTTTCGGCAGTCTGTAGGTGTTTAGGTGTAGATAGTACTCTTCAGGATCGAACAAACACGCGTGTTGGAGTTGACTCGGATGTTCGATCGCGCAGCCGCCCGCGGCAGTTGTCCTTCAGATCTTGTTGGATAACTCTGTCCAGCAGTTCTCCCGTAACAGCGCGTATAACGGTTAGCACAGTGTTGGTTATACACCCGTCGGCTTCATCGTTCGTTGTCAGATAGGTCAGATTTCTTTTTCCTAGGTTTTTGTCCGTCTTCAAAACCCGAACTGGTCACATCATCATCATACCGAGTAGCGTCAGAGTTGTAGAAAACCGGGTTGATTTCACAAGCCATATTGCTGTTGATGCTCAGAATACTTTGACTCGATATGTAATCAGACTCATTGATATATCGTGTGGGAGGAGTCTTGGGGAAGGTGGAGTTTCTGATCAAGATTAGCATATTGACGATCTCAGAATAAGAGATCTTCTGGCTTTACTTTTATTTGCATCATTTCTTTGTCTCTTCCAGTTTTTTGGAATAATTCATCGATTTGACGGAAGTAGCGTTGCAGAACGTGCCAGCTGGTTCGGTCATACCTCACTTCACAATTCTCCTTGTTATCAGGGTCGTTGTCACCGGTTAATACAGCAGCACAGCGCCGTGAAACCTGGTTCTTGGAGAAATTCGTTGCTCTGATATGGTATTTGCATTGCAGAGATGTACTGTTCCATTTACGGCTGTACGCATCTGGGGAAAAGAAGTCCATTCTAATGATGTAGTCAAAATCCTTGCACCATTTTCTGAACTTTTTCCAGTCACCTTACGTTAAAGGTTCGTCCCTCTGTAAGCCGGCTCCAGTGTATATGTGTCCGGTACCGAGAACTTGAAAAGCAAAACGGTTCCTTTTTCTGCACGAAAAAAAAACCTGTACATCCATTTGACATTACCCAATATTTAATCTTTTCATGTTCTAACATTTTTTCTATTCTTGCCAAAAAAGGGTGAGCTTTTTTCGGCGCGTTAGGACAGACATCAGCCATGTTGTAAGCTCGCACACGTCGATCTAAGTACAGAGTATTAGGAAACCTAGAGGAGATGCTCGACTTTTATTAACAGGTTCGTATGTATGCGTTTGTATGTACGTGCACGTGTGTGTTTGTGTGTGTCATATTTCTGGTTGGATGTGTTATACACATGGCCGTTCCTGGTATGGTAACGTTTGTGTCAGGAATGTATGTGGTTCAGATTTAACATAACTATATATATATTTATGAACTACCTCAGAGTGTTAGAAAGTGCAACGTGTGTGGAGAACATATGGTCGTTCCAGGTACGTTAACGTGTGTGTCAGGATTGTATTTGATCCTGATTTAACATAGCTATATCTAATTTTATGACCTACGTGTGAACAGTGTGTCTATGTTTATCCGTAACAGATGGGGATCTACATGGCCGCAGCAGGTGTGGTAATGTGTGTGTGTGTCAGGATTGTATTTGATCCTGATTTAACATAGCTAAATCTATTTTTATGTTCTACGTGTGAATAGTGTGTCTATGTTTATCCGTAACAGATGGCGACCTACATGGTCGCAACAGGTGTCGTAATGTGTGTGTCAGGATTGTATTTGATCCTGATTTAACATAGCTATATCTAATTTTATGACCATGACCTTTGACCCATATCTATTTGACCTTTGACCTAGACCTGTCAAATTTTATGGTTACATACCATACAAACTATTCTATATATATGTAGTGCTTGATACAAATACAGTGGGGGAAATAAGTATTGAACCAGTAATTTTCACCAGACATCAGTATTAACTCAAGAAATCTGGAAAGATAAAGAATTCACAACATTATAGTACATAAATAAGGTTATGTGTAATAAAGTGGAAAAAGGTATTTAACATGCTAAAAAAAAAAGCAGTTCTTCAAGGCAAGGAACCAGCTGAAATCCATAAGTAAATATACCACCTATCGGTGCAAATTAATATCAGCTGGGTTAGAAAAGTGGAAGCAACATCACCCTATCATCAACCGGCCATGCACAGGAGCTCCTCACAAGGGAGTCAGAAGTTAATATCAGAAGACTCAGAAGAGTAACCCAGGAGCCAAGGACCACTCGGAAAGAGCTCCATAAACACTTGGAGGCAGCAGGTGCCATTGTTACAGGGAAAACAATATGCAATGCACTCCACTGCTCACACTCACAGCAAAGAAAAGGCATGTCGAAGCTTGTTTCAAGTTTGCTACAACTCATTTGGATAAGCCTATGAGATACTGGGAGAGTGTAGTCTGATGAGATGAGAGCAAAATTCTAATTTTTGGCTGTCATACTACATACAGTATGTAGTTCAGTTCTGTACATACAATTCTTTTGGAGAAGAAAAGGCACTGCACATCACCCTAAAAACACTACACCAACAGTGAAGTGTGGAGGTAGAAGCATCATGGTATGGGGCTGTTTTTCATCGCATGGTACTGGCAGACCTCATATAATTGAAGGAACGATGAATGGAGCCCTTTACCGGGAGATTCTTGAGAAGAATCTGCTGCCATCCACCAGGATGATGAAGATGAGACGTGGGTGGATCTTCCAGCAGGACAACGATCCGAAGCATACAGCAAAGGAAATTCTCAGTTTGTTTCAGAGAAAAAAAAACAAGGCGTTAGAATGGCCCAGTTAATCACCTAACTCGAATCCAATTGAACAAGATTTAAAGACAATATATTTAGAAGAATGGGCCAAAATCACACCTGAATACTGCGGCCCATTAATTTCTGCATACAGGAAGTGTCTTGAAGCTGTCATTACAAACAAAGGCTTCTCCACTAACTATTAAATACATTTCAGTTAGTGCATTTTTTCCCGTGTCATTCCTCTTTATTCACATTCAATACTCATCTACACATAACTTAATTTATTGACTTTAATGTTGTGAATTCTTTATGTTACTGGATTTTTTGAGTCAATACTGATGAAAATTTCATGTAAATAACTTCAATGGAAATATATTTACTGAAAAAAATGTTGATACGTCCAATACTCATTTTCCCCCTGAAAGTAATTGAAATATCCATCCTGAATGGCTTAAAAAAACAAAACAAAAAAAAACATTTCTTTTGACTTGTGGTGGCTCAACACTTTACTAAGACACTTTATGATGGTTTTCCTTTATTCAATTGGTCATCCATCTGTAGATCACAAGGTAGCAGCTAAATAAATCATTATACACAGAACCACTGGGATGATGATAAAATCTACCTAATTGTGTGTGTGCACATGTTTTGCAGTTGTCGGTAACAGAAGAAAGTTACTTCCTGGAGAAGATCTCCATCTACTCCAAAACCACTACAACACGAACAAATCCCAAAAGTACGGCCCAGACTGGTAATGGGAAACCAAAGCGAGGCTCAAGGACACACATTGGACGGCAGGCCATTTTCTTTCTACCTTGGAAGGTGGATCAAGGATAAGATTAAATGTGCTTCAACAATTGTTTTTCTGTGCTTATTTCCTGCGACACAGCAAACAATTTACATGTGGAAACTTTACTGTAGACAAGTTTTTATTTTTGCCAACATATGAACCATATTTTATCTTATTCAAACCTCATCATGCGAGCCTTATTTAAGGTTTATTTAATTTTTTTTATTGCTGAATGCACTTTTTCTATCGATTAGGACTACTCTACAAATACATCCTCTATGTAGACTGATATTTGTCATGGTTCTCGAATTGGGAAATATTTGTACAAAAAGAAGCCTACATATCATATCATGACTTGATTACAAACAGGTGGATTCTATTTATCACCATCAGTCATTTAGGACAACATTGGATCATTCAGAGATCCTCGCTGAATTTATTCACTACAACATTTATTTAACATCACAATTGTGTGGTGAATTGGGTCAATTATATTTTATATTAAAATTTTAAAAAGGCATTTCTTAATTGACTCTGTATTTATTCGGTGTACTACTCAAGTGTCTGCGGGAGTGAACGGGGACGCGGTTCGGGTGAGCAAGGGATTTAAAGAAAGATTAAATACATACAAAACTATAATTGTGTTACTGACAGGAGGAAAACCATTAAGACACGGGTGATGTTCACTATAGAAGCAATGTTTATTAAAAGTTATTTTTGCACAAGAGTAAACATATAAACCACATTACACCACAATGTGCAGAACTGTTTAATCAACATGCATGTCATGGAAACTTAAGAACATCAACAAGATAGTGGATAATGTACTGATACTTTTGGCATTATAAATTACCGTTGTTCATGATACAGAGCACAGAAGAAATACAGGTACAAATTTAGATGTCACTGCATTGCAAATTGATGTGCATCAGACTGAAAAGCTTCTTTTGATTATTTGGTCCTAATCACAATAGCCCGACCCTTTTTTTAAATGTTACATCAATCATTCTGAGACTCATTAATTATGATTTTGGAGTAAAGGCCTACACTTTGAAGATGTTTTGAAGGTAAAGCAACAGTCAGTTTCAAAGTGCAAGTGTAAAATAACATCAGATATTCCATCTAAACATATTTCACAAAAAAAACATGGGTTATAATACTTGCTCTCAAAGTAAAACTAAAAATTTCTCCCCAGCACTCTATAAATGACAACGCTAAAGCCCATTTTACACCAGATGCCACACCTGTGCTTCTCAAAACACACACACGTTAACTGATGAGTTCTTTTACATTAGCT
Source organism: Ameiurus melas (assembly GCA_012411365.1). Lineage (NCBI taxonomy): Eukaryota > Metazoa > Chordata > Actinopteri > Siluriformes > Ictaluridae > Ameiurus > Ameiurus melas. Next base: position 6,026,767 of record CM022764.1, read on the forward strand.
GAACTCACTGAGAGCCATCATAGACCTGTAATCATACACCATGTTTTTTTAATACTATAACAATAAATCATAATGCAACACTTTATGAAATCAAACATGGAGTGAAAACCTCAAACTTCATAAACTATATAAATTGTGTTTAATAATCTGATATTGAATTCAGATAATCGCACGTTCTATTGAAACGTGATAAGAGAACGCACAGGTGCTCCATGCTCTGGATGTTTCCCTACATTTGTAAGAATTGAAAAGCATTGCAGCGTGACTGCTGCATTGCATCTGGTATAAAATGGGTTTAATGGGCATCATTCAAGATGTTCACTGGTGCAGTGTTTGTTTTGCAAGGCATTAATTGTCTAAAGCAGTGGCAGCCTATATGGCCGTTCGTTATAACCATCAGTGTGCTGATTAAGGAATATTAAAAGACAATGCATCTGTCACCATAATTGATTGCACTGGAAATTAGTTACAGATAAATACTTGATTAGAGGGCTATCAACAGCCTGGTAAATATACATAACTGTACCTAAATTTTTATTATTTATTAATATATTTTTTTTTATTTCTCATTTATTTGCATTTATTAGCAGCGGCTTCTGCTTAGCGCCGTTTTCTGAAGATTCAAAGATGAATTTCGCCATTTTGTGGATTTCATAACAGTCCTGAGATGCAAAATCTAAACACAAACAGAGCATTAATTTAATAAAACATGACAAGATGTTATCACTCTTCACACTCACAACCTGTTACAGTAAATACGTCATGACAGATTTACCTTCAGTAGATAAAAAGGACTCTGGTGCGAGAAACAGTTGGGAAGGAATGATCAGCAATGTTGCGCACTCTAGAGTAATTAACAAACCCTCTGATAAACAGTAGGAATCCTGTTACAAATAAAGAAAGAAAGATAAACACTTAATAATTGAGCATTTTTTCCAGACTTTGATAGAATGAAAAAAAAATAAAAAAAAAATAAAAAAAATAAATAAATAAGATGGTGCACATTCAAATATGCATACTTACCTACAACCAGAAACACCCACCACAGCCAGTACTGTCCATCAAAGTAACCCGGAAAATATGTGGAGAACTGGTATAACACAAACAAGAAAAAATGTTTACTGACATCAGGGACAGAACTGATTTATGAAGCTCATAACTCGCCACGTCAGTACTGACCGAAGCTTATAACTCAGTGTGTCAGTACACTCTAAATAGGACGGCACATAATGAACAATCTTCAGATGACTAAATCTCTCCTAGTAAATCAGCTAGAATATTTACGTATGTTACTATTTTGTGGCGATTCAAGAGTCCTCACTCGGGCTGCAACTGATTATTTTTGTAATCGATTAACCTGCCGATTATTCTTTCGATTAATCCGCGGGGGGGGGTGTTGGCGGGGCAAACTTTCAGTACTATTTTTTCGTTTATTTAAAATAAAATCCATAAACTGAGTGTTACAAATAAACACTCAAAACTTATAAAAAAAAAATAAAATAGGACAAACAGTTGAGTTAATGTAAAGTTTAATAAGTTTGTTTATATGTGTGTGTGGGTGTGTTTATGTATTATTTTTATGGATGCACAAGAAGCACTGAATTAAACTACAATTCTAAATGAATAATAAAATCTCCCTTTCACTGCACCTTATGGTTTCTGTTACTCACTGTTTTACTCATGTTTGTTTGTACCGTTCTAATTAGACACTACAGATATTACTTGTGCTCCCACTCTATCAGCGCATCTGCACCATGAGTGAGGAACCACGCGGCCACCGCAAAGATCATCGTCTCTGGACCTCTTCCCACATTCAGACGTGGAGCAGAAAAGTTCAGTAGACTTCTAGCTTTGAATGACTGGTTAGTCTTTTGAGCAGAAGTGAGGTGCATTGAGCAGAATCTGATGTTTGTCAATAACTGGAATCTGTTCTGGGAGCGTCCTAGGTTGTTTCGTCCTGATGGCTTGCACCCAGCAGCCTCGGAGCGGAACTGCTGTCTGACAACATCTCCAAGGCGCTACACTCCAAGTGACTGCCTACCGTGTCTTCCGACAATAACAAAATTCAGCATAATCAATGTTCAATTAATAGTCCAGCACCGGTAATACATACTATAGAGCAGGGGTGCACAATACGTTGATCGCGATCTACCAGCCGATCGCAAAGGCAGTGTGGGTCGATCGCATGACATAAAAAAAATAGACATCAATCTATCATCTGTCCTTGCTATAAAATTTGTCACTTGATTGATATACAGGGCAGCCAGTCATTGCCGCACATGCACATACAATGGCGCTAAGAGCTGCAAAACTCTAGCAAGCTTGCGAGATGCCCAGTTAGGCTCCAGTTGGAGCTGGACCAAGTAAGAAGCCTAAAACTTACCATTTCCATATGGAGTGGGAGGAGGACTTTTTTTTTTTCACCATGTCATTTTCGAAGTGCGTTTGCCTCATCTGCCAGTCTACCCTCGCTATACCTATGAAAGGGAATGTGGAGCGCCATTTTCAGACACTTCATAAAAACTACCACACCGACTTTCCTCCAAAAAGCAAGCTGAGAAGGAGAAAGGTGAAAGAACTAAAATCCCAGTTGTCCGGACAGCAGTCATTTTTCTCACAGCTAACTACAAAAGCGAAGGCAGCCACCGAAGCATCATTCCGGGGGAGTCACCTCATCGTTAAGAAAAATAAGTCATTCCGAGATGGACAGATGGTAAAAGAGGTGTTTGTTGAAGCAGCTGACTCACTGTTACGAGACTTTAAAAACAAATCAGAAATAATGTCTTCGATCAAAGCTCTCCAGCTATCAAGAACCGCAATTATGCAGCGCAATGAAGTCATGGCCAAGGATTTGACCCAGCAACTTTGGAAGGACATCACAGATTGTGAGGGTTTCTCACTGCAGTTGGACGAGACTACAGACATGAGTGACACAGTCAGATGTGCATTTTTATTTGGATGGTGTTTACCGATATGACTGCGAAAGAGGAGCTGTTAATTGTACTGCCCATGAAAGAACATACACGAGGAGAAGACATATTTCAGTCTTGCAAAAACTTTATCGAGAAAACCCAGCTCCCATTGTGCAAATTGGTGGCTATCACCACAGATGGAGCTCCCGCCATGGTTGGTCGCTTGAATGGATTTATTGCCAAGTGAAGGGAGGACGATGATTTTCCGGACTTCCTCAATTACCACTGCATAATACACCAAAAAGCGTTATGCTCAAAAATCTCATATCTCCTCAAAGACGGCTATTCCGTGCGCATCTGGAGAAGGCAGACTGCGACCACTCTGACTTATTATTACACACTGATGTGAGGTGGCTTAGTTGAGGTAACCAAGTCTGATTGTGACTGAGGTCATGTTGGGTATAAAAGGCAACGTTGATATAAACAGTAAACAAGAAAGTCAGTGTCGGTGACTCTGGATATCTGCTAAAGCTAGCTGCAGTGCATTATGTGCATTTGACATCATGTTCCATCGACTATGAAGCAACGTATACTTCCGATTAGTTTATAAAAAAAAATAATAATAAAAAAAAAATAGTGATATATTTCTAAAATTCACACACTTGAAAGTAGAGTACACAGTGTATAGTACATCATTTGGGACACAACTTTAGTATTTACTCTCTGATCCGTGCTTTTGGAACAGAAGTGAGTGAAGTGCTGCGAAGCCCGACTAATCGACAATCAGATTTGTTGACAACGATTTTCATTATTATTATTATTATTATTATTCGTAAGTTGTTGCAGCTCTAATCCTCCGCCATAAACTTCTAATTTTTTAAAGCTACTTCAACTGTAATTAAGAAGATTTGTAATGATGATAAACAAAATATAAAAACCTCACATTACCAGGTGTTTATAAAAGTAGTAAAAATGCTCACTCTGAACACCCCTATGCAGTCTCTCCAGGAAAAATCAAGGAAGCTGCGCAATATTTGGAGGAGTTTGTAATTTCTTAAAATTACCGCAGATTTGGGTGCGCATTCAGCGAAAGGCCTCTTCAACTCCCATGATTCAAACAGGAGTACAGCCGAAAGGTCTCATTTACTAACAAACGTCATGGTGAAAGACAATTTCATGCAATTCACCGATTCCAGTAGTTTTCCACCAAAAAAATAATAATCCTGTACCAAAAGTCCTGCCAAAGTCTTGAGAGCTGATGGTTGTTATTGCAGGAAAACACTCGTACACTTTTTCCAAACAAGCACAATGAGAAATGACAACAATGACAGGGGGTGCAGCTGCTTTTTTTCCAGGTGATCTTAAAACACTATTTGAAACTATATGACTCTACGTATAGAACAGAAACAAAGTGCCCTCTTGTACGAAAACTGTAAAATCCTATAAGGACCATGTAACCTGAGATTTGCAATATTATACTTATTAAGTTGTGTAGAACTAGCAGGTATGTTTCATCCTACAAAAAATGAAAGGTCCTTAATCATGTATCAATTCCTGTTTTAGTCACATTATGGAAGTGTGCATTATAGACATGTACACACCTTAATCACATTATTAATGCTGTGTAGGAGTTTTCACCGCATTTTGTGACAGGACACGTACACACACGGCAGTGCCGTTTAAAAAGAGAGCACGGATGTGTCTGAAACCACGTACTTAACTACTATATAGCAGGAGAAATACACATATATGAGCTACTATATACCGTAGTAAGAGAAATACACGTACTTCAACTGCTATATAGTAGGAGAAATACACAGTATCTCTTCATCTCTGTTATCAGCTACTATATAGCGGGTAAGTACAAGATTTTGGTTTGAGACTCAGCCCACAGCTACAAGCATTCGTCTATTTGCCAGTACAGCATGACAAATAATTAACTGCACTTGAAACTTTCATAAAATTAAAAATGAAACACCCAAAACTGTATACGGTCTCATAACGAAGACAAACCGTATGTCGATATGTGAAATTCTGGAACGAACGTCGGACGGCGGGGCGTTGGGTCGTAATGACATGACACTAATCGATCTATGTTCTATAACATGTAACATGAGAACATGAAAGGAATATTCAAAAAGTGACTCATGTAAAAAATAAATAAAAAAATCACAATATTGTCTTGTTATTATTATTATAATAATATTACAACACAATATTATTGTTCAAAATAAGGTCAATAATGAGATTACTGCTGTCAGGGTAAATGTAGTAATTGACCTTGCCTTGTCTTTCGGGGAGTGGGTCACCCGCTTAGTGCAGTTATTGCAAGCAAGAGACAGGCAATATTACCAGTTATTTATCTGTTCCAATACTTTTGCTCACCCAAAAATAGGGTGATCTGATACAAAAGATGCCATGTTTTAAGTTTAACTATATGTAAATATAATCAAATTCTGATCTATCGCCTTGTTCATCTCAAACCCAAATGTCTTCAAAGTACAGCAAAAACTAAAAGAATTGGCCTTGTTGTTCCAATACTTTCAGAGGGGACTGTGTGTGTATATATATATATATATATATATATATATTATATATATATATATACACACACACACACACACGATCAATTTGAAATATGGTAATGAGCCTGAAAAAAATATTTTAGATAATCCTAATCCTAGATTAGCTTTTCTTGTGTGCAAACTGCTACTACAACAGTATCTCTTCATCCCTGTTATAAAAAACATGGTCCCTTTCCCTCCATTCGTTCTAAAAAGTCTTACCCTGACAATCAGGACCCATTTAACCAGGGAGAGGCCGAACCCAGAGACTGCGCCGTAGCGCCCTGCTGCAGAAGTGGTCAGGCAAAACGAGAGAAAGAAGCCAATCCAGTTGAAAAGGAAAGCCACTGAAAACGAAAGAACACAGGAGATCATCAACCTGCCTGCTAAGGACGGTGCTCCAACACACTCAGCACTGCTAGTTACATAACTGATCGTAACTGACTTCTACCACAGCGCTGTGGATTCTCAACTTTGATTGGTCAGAACGCGTCGATTAATTTCATAAAACAGTAGCTCAGACAGCACTGCCAGGTTTTTAACGAGGAAAAAAAAAAAAAAAAAGGTAAAAGTGTATGAGCATTGAAGACTGAATGAGTTTTTGACTCATTACACTTAAAAGAGAGAGAAAAGGAGATGCTGTTTATAGTTGCTATTAATACAAGTGATAATATGAATTACACCATCTTGTAGACGGTCCACAATAAGTTAAAGGTCACTGTAAATGGTTACAAAGTATTGGTCTTTGCTGTGACGGGAGAGGAATAAATCACTTCGGGACATGCTGTTATAGGGAAATCATTTATTCTGTCAGTTACTGCTCTCCCCATAACAGAATGTCTCACCATGTTTTCTTCCTTACTCGGAGGATTAACAACTTACCAGCTAATAAAGGTATCACTGTATAATCAAACGTTGTGCACAGAACAGAAGAGCTAAAATCGAGAAAAGAACGCCACACTGTTAGTGATTATATTCGTCTTGGACGCAGGTCTTACTAAAAAATGTTAGCATGAATATGCCGTCATTCCCGACTCGCAGCTGGTCGACGTCGTCAAAGTCATCTCTGGTGACGAAATCCTCGTCCTGTCAGAAGGGAAAACAACTTTTAAGAAAGAGTTGAGAAGAATCGTGTGAAGGTTTGACCGATAATCAGTGTTATGCTTGTTCGGCTTGTTTCCTCACCCGTGGAGGCATCAGAGGAACGCTGGACTCGGCCTTGCTTCTCTCTGCTTCGTCGTACGATGGTAAAGACGTGGCCACGTTGTATGATGGGGGCTTGGGGTAATTCCCCTCATCTTTGTAATCAAAGAAGGCTGTTGAAATAAAACAAAATCATTCATACACTGTACTGCATACTCGATTACTTACAGGGTCAAGATCAACCTAATCAGAAAACAGGCACTGATTATTACAGAAAAACTCATTTCTACTTCCCTGGATTATACATTAAACCTAGATGAATCCCCAAAAATAACCTCACACCAGCGTGTCGAGGTGAGCAGCTCTTACCCGTGTCGGTGGCGATGCTGGTGTAAGGAGGAGGAGCATCAGCTCCCTGCTGGAGCACCTCAGGTGTCTCAGTCTCCTCCTCATTGGTTAGCTGCAGACGAGAATACACACTATACTGTAAATGTAAATTCTATTTATTATTTTTTATTATATTCTTCTGTGTAAATACATCAAAACCATACTTGGTTGTTTGTGGACAATCTGACAATCTGATATCTTGGACACGATATCCCTTTATAAAAGACACGTTATCGTCCGTTTTATAATCATTCTGGTTATTTTCTCATTAGTTGCAAGGAAGACATTTTAAATTCTTTTATTAAAAAAAAAAATAATAATAAATAAATAAATAGGAAGGAAAAAACCGAAGTGCAAATATTTAATAATTGTTGGATCCAAGGACGCACCGGGCCACTGTAATGTACTTCATGTCCAGTACTTCATGTACAGTTCCGTGGTCTTGCTGGTCGGAAACCTAATTTCACCGGCCAAAGAAAACGGTACCTAAACAGAACGTAAAAATGTCTGTGAAGCTCATCGGCAAGTAGTTAGGCAACTTTTTGGATACTAGCTGCGGTGTCCAAGACTCTGCAATTTGGTGATTCAGAAATGGTTGTAAGTCCTAAAAGTTTGTGCAGGGTAATTAATCCACGTAGTGAAAAGCAAGGTGGCATACAGAGAGAGTGCACGCTATAGTTTCAGTGTCAAGATGTGGCACACCATCAGGAAGCACATTTTATTGTAATATAAACACCGTAAAATATATTTGCTGTGCAAAAGACAACAAGTCTGGGGTTTTCTCTTTCTGTAGCTGTTTGAATGAGAAAAAGTCTTCACTAAATGACTGGACACAGATTTGTCCACATCTGTCATTATAAATAAAATATATGATTGAATTTTTTTTAATTAGGTCTGGATAACATGCTGATATAAATACTATCATGATCCATTAATTCAGAATTGTGAGAATCGTCTGAAATTCTGTCATTGATACTTAAACAAGACTCTGATTAAACGTAAAATTAATTCCTTTATAAGTATCTTGCATAACGTTTGATATATTTAGAGTAATAAACACTAGCACACGTGAATCTGCGCACTCTCAGTTAAACATCCAGAAAGAAAATAAAGACACTTGAATAATATCTTCGAGGAGGCTGCACGTCATATCTGAAATGCTGGGCAAGTCAAATTAAATACATGTTAAGATTTTTGTTTTCTTTAATGCCACTTCACTATATCTGCAACACCGATACGGAAAATATAGAAACCTCATGTTTCCGGTAAAGAATGAGTGAAAACGCTCACTCTGAACACCACGATAATGGCTGATGGCGCTCGTTTCAGGAAGCTGCTCTTACACTTGGTCCTGACTACAAGCAACTACAAGCAACAATGTTGACACTCACACACAGTACGTTTACATGGACAACAATAATCCGATATTAGCATGTAAACAGAGATTATTGATTACCTTAATCTGACTAAAGTCATACTCGAAGTAAACAAATCGAATTAAGACGTGTGGAGTATTCCTGTCTTAGTCGCATTATGGAAGTCTATTACAGACATGTACACACCTTAATCACACTATTAACATCGTGTGAGTTTTCACCGCATTCTGCGACAGGCGACACGTACGGAGGCCCCCCTCCCGATTAGGGGTCAGGGGGACGCCCCCGATTAGGGGTCACGAGGGGCGCCCTCCCGATTAGTGGCCCGAGGGACAAGCCCTCCCGATTAGGGGTCAGGAGGCCCTCCGGTCGGGTCACGAGGACGAAGCCCTCCCGATTAGGGGTCACGAGGACGAAGCCCTCCCGATTAGGGGTCACGAGGACGAAGCCCTCCCGATTAGGGGTCACGAGGACGAAGCCCTCCCGATTAGGGGTCACGAGGATGAAGCCCTCCCGATTAGGGGTCACGAGGACGAAGCCCTCCCGAGAGGCGACACGTCGAAGAAATCTGGAGACGAACCAGACTGAAAAGGGAACCAGCCTTCTGTATGTCCTCAAACACTTCAGTGGCACTCCTTTTTTTTTTTTTTCTTCTATGTCTTCTTACTATTATTATAAACAAGTCCTTCTATCTAAAACGGCCTTTCAGGAGTCTAAAGACAAAAAAAGATTTACAAATGGGATTAGAGATTATTTTTTACATTGTTCTCTGCAGTGGCTTGTCCAGGTTTTCAGCCATGGGTCGGTAAAGGAAAGGAAAAGGAAGGTGACTTGAGGTTAAAATCCGGGTGATAAGCAGAAGGGTGTCACTGATTAAACAGGAGTCTTGAGTAAATCTGCACAGGGTCCAGTGTTGAAACAGGGATTTATTCTCTCCACATTTAATCGGATTACATAACGATTAGGACTGCGGGATAAACCCATCAGACCAGATGATGGGCCTGTAACCGCAAAAACAAGAAAATACGCAAATTAATACAGCTTTCAGGCCCCATGACTACAATTTTGATTACAAACGAAAAGGAAAATAAAAAAGGGGGAAAGTATAAAGAGCAGACGGGATTAACAGCGAATGGAGACTGGGTTACTGCTCAGATAATGAGCGAGATTAGCCGTGTACGTGTCCACCTCCAACAGCTGTAAAACACGCGCTTTTATCTGACCAAAACGACATTTTAAAACCTATGTGTCGGTAAATTAGCAGTAATTAAAGCTGTTTACAAGGTAAACAATCGAACTCTAGCGCGCTGGGTCTGTGGAGCAGCTAGCATGCGGAGTGTTTCCTACCTGCCGATAACCGCTCCTGTGCTCCGCCATTCTCTGCTGCGCGTCTTCAGCAGTGATCACTTATTCATATGAAGAGCTAGCCAAATAATGTAACCAGCTGTATGAGCATATATCCTCGCCCTTCTTTCTTTCTTTTCTCCCCTCGCCACTTTAATTGTCTGTTGTGGACTCTGCGAGGTCAGCGCACTCGGTTTAAAAAAAAAAAGAAAAGAAAAAGTAAATGCAACAAAAATGGCAGCCACTGCGCATGCGCACTCGGGAGCGTTGACCTTTTTCCTTCAGGGTGTGTTTACAACTCAAAAGATGAAAAACACCGAGCTCAATCATCCATCCATCCATCCATCCATCTTCTACTGCTCACTCCTTCTTCAGGGTCGCGGGGAACCTGGAGCCTATCCCAGGGAGCATGGGGCACAAGGCGGGGTACACCCTGGACAGGGTGCCAGTCCATCGCAGGGCACCATCACATACACACTCACACACCCATTCATACCCGAGCTCAATCATACAACTGATAATAGACCGAGTTGAAAACGTTTAAAACATTCTGTTCTTCGTGGGCATTTAATAAACTACAAACTACCATGTAATCTTCAAAAACCTGACCCAATAACTGTATAATTAATGCTATTTGAGATATACAGCAGTGTATTAGCATTGGTGTGAGGAGGAGGCGGGCAGTAGAATGGCAGGAGGGTAGCAGTAGAATGGCAGTAAGGTGGTTAGGATAACAAAAGAAGAGGGAATGTAATACATGCAGTAAAATAAAACAAGCACAGGTGCCATCTAACATTATTCAACACGTTATACTCAACACGTTTTTCTTATAAAGAGAAGTTCACATGTATTACTGAACAAAATGCTTCACAGACCATGTTTTGGAAAAGTATTAAAAGTATTGAATTGTTTGCCACATTCTGTTACAGAACTTGTGATACTTGTAGTAACCCATGAATTAATATGTCTAGCAGTATCAGGTCTACTATATGGACAAAAGTATGTGGACACCTGACTTCTGCAAACTGTTGCCCCAAAGTTGGAAGCACACAATTGTACAGAATGACTTGGATATAAGGGAGCCCCAAACCTGTTCCAGCATGATCATGCACAAAGCAAGAGCATGATCGTGCACAAAAGTGAGCTTCATGAAGACACAAAGCGAGCTTCATGAAGACATGGTTTGCCAAGGTTGGAGTGGAAGAACTCAAGTGTCCAGCACAGAGCCCTGACGTCAAACCAAGTTAACACCTTTGGGATGAACTGGAACGTTGACTGCACCCCAGACCTCCTTACCTGACATCAGTGCCTGATCTCATTAATGCTTCTGTGAGTGAATGATCACATCCCCATGGCCACACTCCAAAATCTAGTGGAAAGCCTTCCCAGAAGAGCAGAGCTTATTATAACAACAAATGCTGACCAAATCTGGAATGGGATGTTCAACAAGCACGTATGGGTGTGATGGTCAGGTGCCCACATACTTTTGGCCATATAGTGTACTATAGTGTGTACATATGTGTATGTGAGTGTGTATGTGATGGTGCCCTGTGGTGGACTGGCACCCTGTCCAGGGTGTACCCCACCTTGTGCCCGATGCTCCCTGGGATAGGCTCCAGGTTCCTTATGACCCTGAAAAGGGGTAAGCGTTAGAAGGTGGATGGATGGATGATTTGCAGCGACCCTTCCATCTAAGGAGACAAGTGAACCCAAACCAAGCTAGCAAAATAAATGCGCCTACAGCATAACTGAGCCACTGGTTTTTTCTTTTTCATCAATCTGTATGCTAGTAATAATCATACTTTTTTACAGTCTGCCTTCAATATTTAATACTATTCTTATTGGTTTTACTCTTTCCTAAATTGAGATCTCGCTGGCCTGTAATGAATAAATCAAATCAAATGTCAAATACCCCGCCCTGTGCCCGATGTTCCCTGGGATAGGATCCAGGTTCCCCCATGACCCTGAAGAAGGAGTAAGCGGTAGAAGATGGATGGATGGATGGATGGATGGATGGATGGAAATGTCATATAGGTTTCAACAAAGCCAACAACAAAGCCGTCAATTTGAACTGAAAATGGCAACAGTGTAAATGAAATATTTTGCGATGATGTCAGGTTTTTAAAATAAAGCTAAAAGCACTTGCATGCAGTCATAAAAACCTGAAGACGGAGGTTGTCAGTGTAAAGCACTGATTATACATGTGCTAAAAATTAATACTGTACTTGATTACTCTTGTTCTGAAATTTGTTCTTTTGGCTTGTATAAAATGGGAACTAACATTTGTCTATGTTATCCTCTTAATGCACTGAGGCATGAGTGAGTCTATATATGTACAATGCTGTGAAAAAGTATTTGCCTCATCCTGATTTCTTCTGTCGTTGTGTAGATCTCATACCAAATAGTTTTAGATCTTCAAACAAAATACAACATAAAACAAAGGCAACCTGAATAAACACACAGTAGTATTTATTTTTATTGATTTATTTTATTGAAGCAAAAAACTTTATCGCACACCTATTACCCATGTGAAAAACTAATAGCCCCCTTAAACTTAAAATATGTTTGTGCAACCTTTAGCAGCAATAACTGCAACCAAACCAAATTCCAATAACTGGAGATCAGTGTTTCACCTACTTCTTGGACTAAGACTTACTCCTATGCTTTGTTTCATTCAGTTGCACTTGTGTTTCAACTTACGGACTGACGACTGAAGACATTCTCCTTTTCTGGTAGCAAGCAGAAGTCATGTTTCCCTCAAATACTGCGAGTTGCCCAGGCCCTGAAGCAGCAAAGCATCCCCACACCATCACACTTCCACCACCATGTTTGACCAAAGATATGATGTTCTTCTGTGGAATTCTGTGTTTGGTTTGCGCCATATGTAACGGGACCCCTGTCTTCCAAACAGTTCCACTTTCAACCATCAGTCCAAAGAACATTCTCCCAAAAGGTTTGAGGATCATCAAGGAGTATTTTGGCAAAATTCAGATGAGCCTTAATGTTCTTCTGAGTTAGCAGTGGTTTTCACCTCGCCACTCTTCCATAGATGCCATTTTTGCCCAGTGTCTTTCTGATAGTGGAGTCATGAACAGTGATCTTTATTGATGCAAGAGAGGCCTGTATGTCCTTTGATGTTGTCCTTAGCTCATTGTTGTGACTTCCTGGATGAGTAGTGGCTGTGCTCTTGATGGAATTCTTGAATGGAATAAATATTGGAGATAATAAAATCCACTGTGGATTTTTTTTGAGTCCCAGATTCATTGAAATAGCTTTGTAACCCTTCCCAGACTGATGTATTTCAATCACCTTCTTCCTCATCATTTCTGGAATTTCTTTCAAATTTGGCATAGTGTGTTACTTGGTAAGACCTTTTAACCAACTCCATGCTGTTGAAAAAGTAAAGGGTTGATTTGATTGAACAGGGTTTGCAGTAATCAGGCCTGGTTGCATCTACTGTAGTCCAGCTGAACCTCATTATGAATTCAGTTTCATAGATTTGGGTAATTAGTAATCACAGGGGCAAATAAATGTTCACACAGGCCCAGTTGGTATTGGATAATTTTTTGCTTCAATAAATAACATTATCATTTAAAAAGTGTATTTTGTGTCTACTCCGCTTGCCTATCTTAAATATTGTTTTAATAACTGGAACAATTTAGTTTGAGATATACACAAAAACAGAAGAAATCAGGACGGGGGCAAATGCTTTTTTTCACAGCACAGCAAGTCCCACCGGCTCAAGATTTGAGTTTCAATAACCTCCATAAACACCTCACTAATAGAAAAAAGGATGCAGACTAAATTAAAATTCAAACAGGGCTATAGAAAAGGTAAATACATATATATATATATATATATATAAACACTCATCAGTGTTGTCTGAATCATAAAACCAATTTGCCACATCTAATCAGTACCTAAACACTCACATATTTCTATTAGAATTTTCTTTCATTTATTTAAATCCTTTGTATCATTGCTACCACAAGTAGAACAATATACATTTCAAAATGTTAAAAATGTAATTCTTTAAAATATAAAATACAAATCACTGTCTCCTTCTATTTTCAGCTGAAACTATGGTTCCTCCACCAGCTTATTGTGAACATGCATCATGCCTGTGGAATAAAGAAAAATAATAAAGTTTAAAACACAACTTTTTACTGTCTTTTTTCAAGTCTTCATTTATTATCTTGTAGTTAATTCTTATCCTAATAATTATGGTAATTCTACTCAATATTATTAGGCTTTCTTCTGGAATAGATCGGAGTCTGCCTTGATTTGGTTTAAAAAGAATCTTCCTCAGATTTACCTTTGAAGTATTTCACAGTCTTGACCCGCAGCTCTTGTGTTGCATCGTCATCACAAACGAAGATGGTCTGAGGATGTTGCTGAAATGCTGAAACCGTCCACATGTGGTTCACACCTTCCTCTATGGCCTTGTACAGGGCAAAAGCTTTATGTGCACCGGTGATGAGGATCATCACCTAATGAACATCCAAATACAGACAGAGATAGCACACTTCGGTTTTACTACGGAAAAGAGCTCTTAAAGCCTAAACAACATGACAAAGTCTGAGAACATCATGGAGAATATCATGTTTCCATGAAACATTGAACACATTGCTGGACATTTTCAACTTTAATTAAAGTTTATGTTTTGTAATCGCTTCTGTTCTTTAGGACTGTTACAACATCCTAAAGATATATACATGCCACTGCCAAAGTTTTTGTGGGTACATCATAGTGTATATATACTGCATTTTTTCATAGAGGACAGCAGTGAATGCCATATAACAAAGCAACAGCAATGCCATTATCAGATTATTTACTTTTTGTAAATAGCTAGTGCATTTTACATTTACATTTTATCATAGCCTTCATTGGTTGTAGAAAACAATGCAGAAATACCATTTTCTCAGGATTTCATCTGGTGGTTTCATGCTTTAAAAATTTCCTAATCTTTTTTTTATATATAAAAAATTGTATATTATGCAATTAATAATAATATTGTAGCATATTTCAAAGAATGCACCAGATCTGGATCCCCCCCATATTTATGGGATATAATCTGCACTGGTGCAGCATAATATTAATGTTAAACTAATTTCAGACAATCATAACATACTGCATGTATGTACCTAATTTGAAATGGTCAAAAGAAATTAAATTAAAGCAGCAGTTTGTAATTCTAAAGCCCTCTGCTTCCCATGAGGCCCCCAATCCCTATCCACTCTGCCTAAATGAAATATATACTGCCATTTAGGGAAAAGGGGCTGGACTTTGCAGCTTGGAACTAATTTCTAGGCTGGAAAACTGTAACCGTAGCCATAACTGAAGAAACGACCATGGCTCAACGCATGTACAAATTGTAAATTCATTTGCCTTTTTTGACGATATCTGTGAAATTCTATGATTAGTACAGGTCTGGAAAACTACAAACCGTATCTTAAATGTGGCCATACCTCACGGGCATCCATCACTGTGCCAACTCCTACAGTAAGAGCCATGGTCGGGACTTTGGACAGATCTCCATCAAAGAAACGAGCATTGGCCAGGATGGTGTCCATAGCCAAGGTCTTGACCCTGGTTCGAGACACGAGGCTAGAGCCGGGCTCGTTGAAAGCAATGTGACCATCCGGTCCAATACCTGCAACATAAGTTCAAGCTATTAAGATGATATCTGAAAGCCTGGCTTCATGGAAACTGGCCAATCCTCGTAATGTGTCATCTATGGTTAAATGACATGAGGTTAAATTTCACTCAATGCTCTTACCACCTACAAAGAGATCAATCCCACCAGCAGCTTTAATCTTCTCCTCAAAGTGCTGGCATTCCGTCTGCAGGTCTGGAGCATTGCCGTCCAGAATATGTGCGTTTTCTGCTCGGATGTCGATATGCTTAAAGAAGTTGTTCCTCATGAAGGAGTGATAACTTTCTGGATGGTCTCTGGGCAGTCCTGTTCAGAGATGTGCTTGGCATTTAACGCTTTAGATGCTAGATAAGGGTGTAATTAAAACCTGCAAGTGTCCCCAAACGATGAGGTACATACCTACATACTCATCCATGTTAAAGGTCTTCACATACTGAAAAGATATTTCCCCTTTCTTGAAGAACTCAATCAGTTTCTTATAGCATCCCAGCGGAGTGCTGCCTGATATTACATATAAATGAACAAAAATTACTACAGTGACAGAAAAATATAGGCAGTGTGTCAAGATCTTTCTCAATTAAAAGACAAAATAAATGGTCAAAAGTACACAATGACTGAGTGCTTAAATATACTGGAATAATATAATCAGTGCTTAAATATACTGGAGAAAATATCAGTGCTTATATATTCTCAGGTATGTAATTAAATCAGATATTAGAATATTCAGTCAAAATAATGATAAAATGAATTGGATGACTAATTTGGTAGTCAAACAACAGATCAAAAATATCGTCAGTTCTGTTAGCCATTTGAAATGTCCAAATGGGTTGTTGTTGTTTTTTTTTGTATGAAATAAAATTGAGTACACATCCAATGAATTTTCAAATATCTTCAAGTAAGGTGCAAATACTGAGGTGAAGTAACTGTGTATGTAGTCATTCAGAATAACTTTCAACTTCCAATTCTACTCAGGTAAATTGCTGAGGTGTAGTAACCGAGTATAATGCTCTATAATCCTCGGATTAAGATGAAAATACTGAGGTGTAGTAACCGAGTATAATGCTCTATAATCCTCGGATTAAGATGAAAATACTGAGGTGTAGTAACCGAGTATAATGCTCTATAATCCTCGGATTAAGATGAAAATACTGAGGTGTAGTAACCGAGTATAATGCTCTATAATCCTCGGATTAAGATGAAAATACTGAGGTGTAGTAACCGAGTATAATGCTCTATAATCCTCGGATTAAGATGAAAATACTGAGGTGTAGTAACCGAGTATAATGCTCAATAATCCTCGGATTAAGATGAAAATGCTGAGGTGTAGTAACCGAGTATAATGCCCAATAATCCTCGGATTAAGATGAAAATGCTGAGGTGTAGTAACCGAGTATAATGCTCTATAATCCTCGGATTAAGATGAAAATGCTGAGGTGTAGTAACCAAGTATAATGCTCAATAATCCTCGGATTAAGATGAAAATGCTGAGGTGTAGTAACCGAGTATAATACTCGATAAAACTCGGATTAAGATGAAAATACTGAGGTGTAGTAACCGAGTATAATGCTCTATAATCCTCGGATTAAGATGAAAATGCTGAGGTGTAGTAACCGAGTATAATGCTCTATAATCCTCGGATTAAGATGAAAATACTGAGGTGTAGTAACCGAGTATAATGCTCTATAATCCTCGGATTAAGATGAAAATGCTGAGGTGTAGTAACCGAGTATAATGCTCAATAATCCTCGGATTAAGATGAAAATGCTGAGGTGTAGTAACCGAGTATAATACTCGATAAAACTCGGATTAAGATGAAAATACTGAGGTGTAGTAACCGAGTATAATGCTCTATAATCCTCGGATTAAGATGAAAATGCTGAGGTGTAGTAACCGAGTATAATACTCGATAAAACTCGGATTAAGATGAAAATACTGAGGTGTAGTAACCGAGTATAATGCTCTATAATCCTCGGATTAAGATGAAAATGCTGAGGTGTAGTAACCGAGTATAATACTCGATAAAACTCGGATTAAGATGAAAATGCTGAGGTGTAGTAACCGAGTATAATGCTCAATAATCCTCGGATTAAGATGAAAAAGAATGTTTCACCAGCTTCCTCGTCATTATTTTCAGAAGTGAACTGCTCTTGATCAGTGACTGAGAGGTGAAATACCTGTCGGAAGGCCCAGAGTGAAGAACCGGTCCGGACCCGGTTTAAAGCGGATTATCCTGTTTCGGATGTATTTGGCAGCCCATTCGCTGGCTTCATCATAATCTTTCAGTATTATCAGCTTCATTGTTGTCACTTGCTCAGGGATTTGGTTTAAAACCGAGCTAGAACCGGTAAATCTAGAACCGATAAAGCGAGAATGATAGTGAGCGCTGGCTGGTCCAGACTTTAGCCTCATAAACGTGACTGTGTCCGGAAGAGCTCTTCTTATCAGGGCTGGAAATCTGGAAAGGGGAAGGCTTAGTTCTGTATATCTGTATGTGTATACATTTCTTTAAAGCGCTTTATTGTTAAAATAGCATGTTTTGGAGATCGTTTCTTCTAATACAGAATATAAACTGATAATAGTCCTCGTAGACGTGTGTATCCGCACGACAGTGTGTGGGAACGGTGTAACAGCGGGCTGAACTCATGTGACTCGGAACAAGCGAAAACAGTCAGCTGACCTGCTGCAGCAGGACGGAGCATGCGCAGTGAGAGTCACACGCGGATTTCCCAATAAACACAGTGAATTTAGAAACAATCCTAAAGTACAAAGGCCTGTGTAGTGCTTCAGGATAGGAAGGAAGGGATTGTTAGGAGGGCAGCCAGAACAGCAGAACTGCTGAGTGAGCATAAAATTGCACACACACACACACACACACACACACCACTCCAATTGTTAATTGAATAACATTATATAGTTGCATAATTACTAACTGTATTATGCACACTTTGCATTGTATTTGTTGTACTTAAATTAAACAGTTATATAACAAGAACCCTGGTCAGAATAAACCCCCCACAACAAAAGAAACCATTAAAGAAATTCCACTACAAACCATCAGCTGATTTTTTGATGTTAACCATTAAAATCATTACCATTATTAGTCCTTAATGGTATCTACTAGACACAACATGCCACAAATAGAAGGCAACAAATGATTTTATCTGTGGTTTCCCCCATACAACTGATTTCTACATCCTTCATATCTGTTTTGGAAAGACTCTAACCTTCTTTTGTCTTTGAATGGAAAATGACACGTTACTAATCATCACACTAGAATTATTCATGAGTGACTCTACACCAGTAATCTGCAAAGCACTGAAGCACTTCCCCAAACACAAAAGCAGACAACACGGTGACGTTAAACCTCGAGCACGGTCTCAAATGCTCAACCATCACGTGTCATTTAGGACGGACGGACAGACAAGGCAGAAATACGACGCAAACACAAAGACAATTTAAAGTCCATATTTATTAAAACTCAACAGTTGCCACAGACCCAAATATTTTAGAATACATCACATATACTCAGTCATATGCACACACAGCATGGATGGCCATGAACAATTTTATTGCATTATGCTGTATTTATTTAAATTTTTTTTTTAAAGAAAGGAAAGGACATGCACCATTTATCCACTAATGATACTGACTTTCAAAGCAACCCCATGGCAGCAGGGAAGATGGAATGAACGGAACAGAGACTGGGAAACCTCACAGTCCTCTTAGTCGAGGTCCATGTCTGGTTTGGACTCGGTGCCTTCTGTCTCCTCTGTGGGTGCTTTGTCGTTGGCACTGGGCTCAGCCTCGGGGTTCTCCTGTGCGTCGACTGGTCCGTTCTGTTCTGCTGGTTTGTCCTCTTTTGGCACTTCTATTTTAGGCTTGGGTTTGGCCACGATCGGATTGCAGCTGGAGAACAGCTCCTGAGGAAGAGAAATTTGCTAATTACTAACTTATTATATTAAACTAAGCTCACAATCACCAACTGTCTATGTAGATAAGCTGATTGGGGGGAAAAATATAAACAAACCCCTAGGTTTGTTAGGAAGCTTGGGGTAGAGCACCGGCTCAGCCATGATACAGTGCCTCAGCTCATGGCAGCTTGGTCATACTGGGGTTTATAATGGCAACCTTCTGATTATTAAACCAGAACTTTAACCACTGAGCTGCTAAACACCGTCACCCTAGACTTTAATTTAAAAAAAAATATTTTTTTTCTTCCTTCCTTTATGGAGAATTTATTAGTGTGCATAATTGATCACAGTGAAAACAGGGGTTTTTGCCACACTTTTATAAATAAGGAGCATTGTGAAAATTCACTTTATTTTTGGGGGGTGGCTTCTCACAAACAAGAAGCTGCAGGAATTTGATCACAATGTAAAGGCTCACCCTCGTTTTTGCTGTAATCTCTGCAGCGGTCACCACTGGATCCACAGTGAGAGTCTGTTTGCTCTGCTGGTTCATTCTGCTGTTCATCCAGATCATAACATCACCCACCATCTTATCCACTTTCTGAATCTCAGCCTCATCCAGATGCTCATACTGCTCTTCCTTCAAGGGGAGACACGTGCTTTAATTAATGTTCATAAAAAAAATAAAAAAATAAAAAAAACAAGCACACAACTCTGCAGTGATCAACACTCACCTTCATCTTGAAGGCCTCCACAATCTTCATGTACTGCTGAAGTTGTTTTCCTAGCTCATCAAAAGCTTTTGGCCGCTCCTCAGACTCTGTGTATCTGTCTTGAATGGGTTGGCCTAGTTTCTATAAACAGGATGAAACATTTTCAAAATATTTGTTAAAAAAAAACAACCCAAACAATTATATTTAATACAACCCAAATCCACAAACACAGTTACCTTTAATTCATCAAGTTTATCAATGTACACTTGTTTAGGTTGGTCCTCTCCGTCTTCATACAGCCAGTTTTCTGTGTCCTCCAGTTTTAATGAGAGAGTGTCCCGGTCCTGTGCCGAACAGAAATACATCAGAAAGAGGAGTATAAACAAACTGCACAATGTAGACTTTCAAGCTGTTGAGGGATGGCTGTGATCTCGGTCTTCAGTTGCAACTCAAGATGGACGTTCAGATTAAACTCAACTGTTGAAGTACAGAGAAACAGCAGTCAACAGACACGAACCTCACCGTTTTCTTTGCCAGTTGGAAATGCTGGCAATTCTCAGAAGTGATCTGATTACCTGGGTTTACATAGTGAATAACCAATATATTTAGAAATACTATGATATCAATACCAATAGGATAAAAAGGGCTCATTTAGATTTACAATGATATTTACAAAAGCTTCTCAGAAATTTCCCATTAGGTAAAGAAAGTTTCTCAAAAATTTACAGTTATGTAAAAAAAGATCGAGAGAGACAAAACAATTTAGAGCGACGACCTTGAGCTCACTGCGCAGGTGCCATGTAATTCAACCATTCTTATAAATGGCTCCTCATGGTTCACATAAAAATTAAGGCTCTCTTCTACACCATGCCTGATCCTTCCTAGCAAGACAAGAATCTCCATCATCTGAATTATGAGTAAGTTTCTTTTACATTTTTCTGTATCATAATTTACTTTCATATCTGCTCTATATTTATATTTCTATTTTATACATGGTTATGCTGTTTGCAAGTGGTTTACTGTACTACCTACTTCATAATATCATATCATCCATCTAATATCTTAATACACCTTTTTATTATTCTTATAAAGTTATAATGTTATGTGTGTGTGAGAGAGAGAGAGAGAGAGAGAGAGAGAGAGACAGAGTGGGTGTGTGTGTGATGTCTGTACGCCTGACCTTGAATGTGCAAGAGTGTAAGTGCCATCTATGTGTGTGTGTTTCCTCAAATCTCTTATTTTTCTCTGTGACTACTAAATCCTAGCGTGTTGATCCCAAAATCCGAATCCTGTTCATAAATGTATATCCGCCTAATACCGCTTCTGTTGGTCTAGGTGCCCGCCATTTTTCCCCCTCTTTCCTCTATGTGCGGGGGTGGATTTGGATCTGAACACTATCAGATCATGCATCTCTCTGCTGATTTTCAATAAAATTACATATTACTCATACTAGGTCTCCCTCGTATTTATTTTATGTATATTTTAAACCACAACAGAAAGAAAAAAAAAAGTTAGATAATTTATGTGGTTCTTGTGTGATGTAATGCTGAACTGGAATGCCTGTTAGTAAGTTATCTTGACTTTAGAAAGCTACTAAAATTAAATAGCTACTTAATACTGAGCAGCTCCTCCATGTGTTTCTCCATAGCTCAGCCTCTTGTTTTCTGCTGGCTCACAATAATCTCAAATTAGAATTTGGGTTTGCTTTGGTCCAAGACTGGACTACATTTAAGATTAGGAAGTCGGATATGTTTAGAGAAGGTTTAGACTAGGGTTGGCCTCGGACCAAGGTTTGGAGAAGGGTTTAACCTTGATCCAGTTTTGAACTAGGGTTAGGCTTGGAGAAAGGGTTAACCAGAGTCTAGGGTTAGAACTGGACTAGGGTTAGGTTTGGAGAAAGGGTTGTCTAGGGTTAGAACTGGACTAGGGTTAGGCTTGGAGAAAGGGGTGTATTGTGTCTGTGACTTTTCTTGATTCCATCGCCCTTGAGAGCAACATGCCCATGCGGAAGATCTTAGATGTGATATTTAAAAAGCTTCAGTCTAGTTCAGGACTTCACACAACATCTAATCTGGGTCATGATAATGTATCTGGACTGTGTATAGATATGTGTCAGTGATTGATGCAGTCTGTTTCAGTACAGTACTCACACTTTCACTGATGAACTTCTCAAATATCCCATGTAGTTTGTCCCTCATGTCGTACACATACTCCTCCAGGTTGTTCTTGGCATCGTTTCGTTCTTTTTCTAGTTTGTCCTGCATGATCATCTTTCCCTGTTTGGGAATAACATAGTACCACATACAGTATAGCGGCATCTCAGAACACCTATATCTTCATAACTGATGAAAGCCTTACCTCGTTTTCCACAAACAGATTGAGCATTTCGATGGCTAATTGCCACTGTGGGTTGTTTTCAATCGGCAAATCCAAGACTTTTGTCTTCACTTTAGCCTTTTTAGCTTGTGGAGGCTGATCTGCCTTCTTTTCTTGCTTGCCGTCCTCTGGTGACGTCTGAATGAAGAGCAAACAACATTCAGTAAGCAAACTATAATAACATCCTGAAGCTCTGGAAGGCAGAGAGAACAGTTTCCTTATTGTGTGAGGAAAGTGGGAAGCACCGCATTAATCTTGTATTACCTCCATCTCCTCTGCGTCTGCTTTCTTCTCTCCGTCTTCTTTCTCTCCGTCATCCTGGGCCTTCTGTTGATCTTCGTCCACCTGCATTTTGTTCTGTAAGGTGGGGAAAAAAACCCCCAAAAACAAAACAGTTCGTGCATTAGTCGCGGAGTGGATGAAAGCCTTAAAAAAAAAATGTAAAAAAAATAATTTAATTAATACTTCATCCATATTTATTTAAATACATTTGAGGGTCCATAATCCTCAAAGTGCTTTTTAAAATCCCTCAAGAGTCGTAATTTGATGCTGTTTATAGACGTTTCTTTTTAAAATAGGCGTTTAGGGTAGGATGCGTCAAAGAGCTTGACTTTTTTCCACAAAAGCCTTCAAATCAAACATATTTAAAGATTACCAAAACAAAGAAATGAAGCTGAGGCAGTTAAAAACACCGTCCATGAGAGGTGCCCATTTACTTGGACACCACCACCATCCATTTACCTGGAGACAGGTTTAGCATATGCTGTGTATTTTCTTTGCATTTGTTTCTCTATACACAAGTATAATTAAATAATTATAATTGCTTATAATTAATTATAACAAAAACTAAAAAGTTTCCGTTACTGGTTTTTGACTGTTAACAATTCTAAATGTCTGCTAAAATAAAACATTGTCTGTACATAATGTCCAGTAAAAATATTAACACGAAGCAGAAGTTACACAAAGTACGTTAACAACTGCACAACTAAATAAAGTCTGACAGTGTAAAAGTTTTTTCCCCCCACCACGCTTCTCCTTTAACGTGTGCGCTGATTGCCTCGCATTAAAAAGTTCGTCCAATAAGACACCTTGGCTAGCACTACAATATCTTAGCAGAAATAACTAATATAATGTGTGTGTGTGTGTGTGTGCGCGCGCACACACACATGTCAGTACAGTACTGTGTTTTAGGCACACTTTTTTTTTAAATAACTTCGAGTCAGTACAAAAAGATTTTCCATTTACAAACATTAGTTCCAGAACAAAATTAAATGTTACAGAAAAATGTTTGTATGTTAGTAAAGAAAGCAGTATATTACGTAAGAGACTTGTCACACCAATAATAATAAATAAATAAATAAACAAACCACAATGAAGGTTGCTGGGTTTTGCTTAAAAAAATGAATGTAAAAAATGAAACAAGTGTAACAGTCAAAGTCTCCAGAAGAACCGTGGCTGGTTCTGCAAGATGCTCAATAACACTTACAGCTTATTTCCTTATAAACCTGCACGAAATCTACCTCAAACTACTCTTTTTTTTTTTTTTTTTTTTTTAAAGCAAAAGGTTCCTCACACTAAATATTGATGTTTTATTTATTACTGTTTACTACACTTTATAAAATATACTTTCATGTAGAACCATTTCATTATTTTTTATCTTTGCTTCACAGCATTTCTTCACATGGTACTTTAAATACATTTAGCAAATAGTTTCAGTGAACAAAATCTCTGAATATCCATTTCTACCTTAAAGCAAGAAAGAATGAATAAATAAATAAATAAAATTTAAAAAGTGTCTGTGAGACAAGGAATGAATAAAGTGTAATGGTGTAGCACCTCTTCTTCCTTCTCCGTGGTCGGTGATGTGGTCTGTTCTGTGTCCATGGGCTCCTCTGCTTCCTCACTCTTCAACACCTCCACCAGTGAAGCGCTGGACACGCTGAAGATTCCATGGATATTCATCCTCACTTTGACCTTCACTTTAGAGCTCTCACCCGTGGCCTGGGGCACAACCTTCTGGATCATGTACTGTCCTAGTAAATGGACGCAAAATGTTTATCATTATCATTTAAAAAACAACCACCACCAACCCAACGCAGGTGCTGTATGGGTATTACTTGCCTATTGTGGGATCAGGGTAAGGTAGCTCTTTAGGGCTGTTGTAGTAAGCTTCCAGTGAGAAGGGCTCTTTCCGGTAGAAGGTAAGCACTTTGGAGAATGGAGCTGCATGGTTCTTTGGGAACACCTCACATTCACTGAAAACGATGAATCATAGGTTTAGGAGGCGGTCCTTTGTAAATAAAGAGTGAACTTTAATTGTAGGGAAGATTTATATCTTGAGCTCGCACCTTACACCATCCTCTGCTGCAGAGCTCCATTTCAGAGAGATTGGGTACGGGACTGCGTCTGTTATGGAAAACTCACGGACTTTGAAGGCAGGAGACAAAATTGCGCACTGCGCAAACAAAACACAATTTATGAGAAGATAAATCTTACAGAGATGCAATAATAGTCCATAACCAGTGCGATTGCTAAATAGGTATTAAATCTCATCATTCTTTTCTCTGCACTCTGTGAAATGCTCCCTTCTGGCACTAGATTCACAGTTTCCCCATTAAGAACAATGCCAATAAAAAGGCTTAGTGCAGCACTTCAGATGAAATATCACAGCCAGACCTGAAGGGCACATCCTCTAGCCACGGCTTCATCTGCGTTCAGGGTCATGCTCAGTTCCTTCCCAAAGAATTTGCCGATTCGCTCTTTAACGGCTGGTATTCTTGAAGCACCTCCCACTATTTCTACAGCGTAAATGTCCTCGCTCTTCAGGTCTACGGCGAGAGGCACAGATAGAATATGAGGTCAGAGGAAAACAAAAATCTGTGATATCCAGGAAGGTAACTGTAAAGATAAGACTCTTTCAGACTCCTGCTACTCACTGGCTTGTTCCATGACACTGCACAGCGGAGCATCCACTCTGGCCAGAATGTCAGCACACATCTCTTCAAACTGACCTCTGCAAGAATACAAGGAAGTCAACACTGACTCAAGTTCAGGATATCTACAGGAAATCAGACCGTACAGGATTTTGGCTTGTTTTGTGATCATTTTGGCCAAAAACACTTGATTTTGCTGTGGCTTATGTCTAAATTTGTAATGCAATTTGGGAAATTATTATTATTTTTTGGTGGAAAACTACTTGAATTGGCAAAATTGCAGTTGCACTCGTTCGCAGTGATATTTATTGGTAAATGAGACCTTTTAGCTGTACTCGTCCGTGAACCGAAAACGGCTTTGGCTGAACGTATATTGAAAATCTGCGGCACTCTAAAAATATGTTTTTAATTAATTAATTCAAATTGGAAGCACCTCGGAATATTGCGGAGTTTTCCTTGATTTTGCGTTAATTTCGGTGATCGCAAAATCCTGGAGGGACTGCGACATTCTCAAATATAAACACTCGCTGACCAATATATTAGGAACCCCTGTACATTTGCTCATTCACGCAAATATCCAAATCAGCCTATCATGAGGCAGCAGCTCATATTGCCTATGAAAATACTTTAAATGGCTTAGACACTTCTCTACTACTTTAGCCAATGGCACCATTTGTCACAAATAGATGATGTTCGGATTTATTCATTCTTTATTCAATCACAATCTACCACATCAACAAATGTTCAAAACATTCCCTTTTAGTTTACCTGTTGAGACGTCCGGAGACATCAATGTCATTCATGAAACACTCAATATTAAGGGGAAGGTCAGAGGAATTGGCACTCATGAGCTTTTTGAGTTTCTCGCACTCCTGGAAGAGTCGAACCAGAGCCCTGGGCTTGGACTTCACATCTAGCTTGTACTTCTTTCCAAACTCCTCACAGAAATGGTTCACAAGCACCTGATCAAAGTCTTTTCCTCCCAGATGTGCATCAAAGGCTGTAGCGAGAACCTGTGCGGACAAAGAGAACGGATGTCATGTCGCCATATTTCACGCTTCAATTCAGAACCAGAGTTTTGCCTTTGTTTATTTATTCATTTTCATGTGATTAATTTACATATGATTCATTTGCATGTGATTCATATACCTTTTCTCCCCTCCCTTCCCAAAATATTTGAGAAGAAAAAATAAATAAATAAAAAAATCCCCCCCTTGCCCTCCCCAGGCTCATCCTGGCTACTCAATAGCTGTGCTGGTTATATAAAAATTATAAAACCCAAGAACAGGCACCATTTAAATAAAGTAAACCATAGGAATATAAATAGCCAATTCTAGCTGAAGAGGGACACACCCAAAGTCTCCATAAAACCTGAGTTCTGAGAGGGAAAGTAGATTTCGGTACGCACCTTGAGCTTGCCTTTGTTAAAGGCACATGCAGAAACCTGGTAGCCTGAATGACCGAGATCCACAAACACCACGGTCCTGGGTTTCTCCTCTGGGGCTGGAAGGTCCTGCTTATAAATCCCGTATGCCAGAGCCACTTCAGGGAGAAACAGACATTTCATTCATTCATTCATTCTGCTCACCCGAGGATCAGTGAAAAGTGAAAAACGCAAGGTTATCCGCTGCTGAATTTACCTGCCGTCGTTTCATTCATGAGCCGCAAACAGTTGAGTCCAGCGATCTGAGCTGCGTCTACGACTGACCTCCTCTCAGCATCCGTGTAGAAGCAAGGAACCTAAAAAAAAAACCCATCATGGACACGACTTAGCTATGTGAAGTGGTGCTATAGGACAGTAAATCTTGCAATAAATGCTACGAGACCTAAAAAAAAAAGCCACAAGACCTAAAAATTTAAATAATCTAGTGACAACAACATTCAGGTGAAAAGTTCTTCTGACTGATCGCTTTTTTCCCTATAATCAAACATTTCTACCCTGATGGGCGTGGTCTCTTCCAGGATGGCTCTGCCCCAGGGCTCACTGAAGGCAGTCCCCCCAAGGATCTCGTGAGTTTGCGATCGCAGAAATGAACGCAAAAATCAAGCAAAGTATTCGGACAAGCTTAAGACTTTGTTTCCCCCAAAATTAACGCAGCTTTTTTGTTCTCTTTTTTCCAGACTTGGGCCAAGACACATGACACACATTTGGTCAAAGCCCTCTTCAATTCACGTGCGTCGAACATGAGTACAGCTCAAATGTCCAACACACATCACTGTGAGACAGCAAAAAACTATTTCACGCAACTGAAGTAGTTTTCTACAAAGCAACAACAAAAAAATACAGTAAAATCGAGCATTTTTGGCCACAAAAATCACAATAAAATCCTCAGTGAAATCCTGTAGGGACTGAAGGGTTTGATGAGAATAATTATTATTGTTCAAGAGAGATTTGTAGACTCATTGTTAAGGCACACTGAAGTCAGTCTGGAGTGAGTGTTCTCATCGTGATCAACATGTCGCCGTTTTTCCTTTTCTTTCTCACCTTTTGTATATTCCTTTTTACTAATAAGGCTCCACAGTTTAGATTTTACACAACTGTGACGATTTTTGGTTCGATAGCTAGATAGATGTATTGATTTATTAAATCCTGTCCAGTCCTTTCACAAGCCATTTATCCATTATCCAAATCAATTTATTTAACAGACATAAAATGGTGAATGAATCATTTATTTGTTCGTTTGACTGTTTAATTATCTCAATAATCATTCATGTTAAATCATTCAACCGTGTGTGCGAGGGAAAGTCAAATGAAAATCTTAAAGTACAACAAATTAAGAACCAGAGGGATTTCCTATTTCTTCTAGAGGGTTAAGCTCAGGAACAGAGAGAAATGGAGATAATTAAAAAAAAAATCTAAATTAATAAAAATTAATTGGGGGGGGGGGGGTGTTTCAATACTATACTGAGCAAAATTATTATTTTAGCCGTTGTCATGTGGCTCTGTTTACTGATCAAAAATGAAATGAAAAAGAAACCCGCCAGAAATCACTCACTGAAATAACGCAGTCGGCCACAGGCTTCTTCAGAGCGCTCTCAGCCGTCTCTTTCAGTTTGGTAAGAAGCATGGCTGTGATCTGCTCGATACTGAATACCTTCTCCTCCTCCATGTACGTAACCTGAGAAAACAGACGCGTCAAAAAACAGCACGGAAGCCTCAAAATGGAGTCTGGCGAAAACAGAAATGCCTCTTTGGAGAATGACTCGATCAGGTGTTGTCAATAAACTCATACCTGGGGATTCAGACATTTGGTAAATCAAGACAGTGATGCTGAGGCTGTATAGATATGATTAGAGATGCACCAAAATTTCTCAGCCTTTACGATAGCTGATTATTCAGAGTGATATCGGCCGAAACTGATAACCGATAGGTCTGCCTTTTATGCCTTCTTTTAAATGAATAATAATTAATTCCACTATTCTGAAGGAAATGCAAATAAAAACTTTATTCTCTCCATTTCAAAACTTTGTTTCACAGTAACTGGACTTGTAAACAGAAAACACTTGAACTACATTCTGAAGATTATAGTAAGAGTTCGTAACTTACTAATGTTATTCATTCATATTAACAGAATTAATTGTTGAATTGTAAAAATCCTCCTGTTAATCTCACATTCACTCTCCACAAACACAAGCATTTCTACTTCATCATTAACATCAAACTGGTCATATATAATATACACTTTTTATATATTAACATTAACGGGATATGAAATATACTACTCTACAAATATATTGTTCTGTGCAATATATACTCTATATATTTTCTGTCAATTCATCTTCATTTAAAACATTCAGTGGTGTACTGGAGCTTTAATTCAGAGCGAGAAGAACGGCAAAAAACAACAACATTAGACTCGACGCTGAAACTCCCGCTTCACTGCTATAGCGTCCAGTGTAAAATTTTATCAGTGCAGAGATTACAAACTGCAGTTTAATCATCATTCCACAAAAGAGACATCTTTACACACAGAATGAAATCCATGTGTCCATAGCGGGAGAATGGTCCATAGCGGGAGAAATTGCCTTTATTGGCCGAGACATGGGTGCATCTCTAGATATGATCTGACGATCTGAGCGTCAGTGCCAGAGGACAAAGACTTTCATGCAAATTAGAAAATTACAGACATGTGATGAGCTTTTCACTCTACAGGGAACGCCTGAAGATCAGGAACGCTTCTCCGAGATCAGCTCTCCCTCTGACTCTGTGCACGTGTTGATACATGTATATCTAGACATTTTCCTTTGATGTTAAAACCGTTTCTCATAGCTACTAATCATGAATAATTATTGTTTTTGGTGTGCATTAATGATGTAAATACTAAGACTGTATTTATTCAGTTTGATGATAGTTGCAGCATTTGGACTTACTCCGAGCCACAAGTTTGAACGGATTTGTGGCTTCCGCTCTTCTTGCGCTCCTTTCTGGTGAATGAAAACTGAGTTCAGCTGTTTAACTGAATCGCAAGTCATGAGTTAAAAGCGGCAGATAAACAATAAGGTTATGGGAATTCCCCCCGTGCTATTTTCGACCATTTCTCCACTCACCTTGATTCCCGTTGTTCCCGTCGGCATCTGTGAAAGCTCGTAAACCAGACTGGACTTCATACTCTGAACGAATGGGTCTGTGAAAGCGCGGCCATGGAAACGCTTGAATCCCTGGACGGTGTTCTTACAGTTAGTCACCACCTGGGATTTAAAGTGGAAAAGAGAAATGAAGCTTTCATGTGCAGCCTTTTATTCATAACAAGACGTTAAAGCATTGTCAGAGGAAAATACTGATGCAGACTCATTTATTATAAACTCAAATGATTCCTCATATAATATACCTGGCTTTTTGCGGCCGCGCCGATGGATCGATTTCTTGGGCCAAATGACACGCATGCTCTAAAATCACAAAAGGTTACAGGGAAAAATTATACACAAGTCCCATGTCACAGAAATGCATTAGAAGTCAAACCAATTGAGCAGTTCTGTCAAATAACTGGCAATGGCTATCAGGTCCGCCATCATACAGTACAAGAGCGGCCTCTAGAGGCAAAATAAAAACTCTCAAACCTGACAAGTTTTGTTGTGTTATTTGAAGTGTTTATTTTTTCATGTATTTATTCATTTTGGATGTCTCTGTTATTTGAAGTGTTACTTTTTGGTTGTACATCTATTTACTTTAATATTTATTAATATATTATTTATTACATTTTAAAATGCACAGTACATTTTCATGGTAGTCAGCATTGTTTATTTTTGTAATAAAGTTTTTTAAAAATAAATTTTAAAAACTTTAATCAGTTGATTAATTGGTTATAACTTTAGAAAATGTGGAAGCCCAATATTTATACTAATTCACTAATATTCACAAAATGTCATGAGCTTGAATGCCAGGGTCACTGATTGTCCCTTTAACGAGGCCCACGTTTGTTCGTTCGAATATGTTACTGTTTCTATATTAATGGAGCAAATGTCCAGTGGACACTTCACATTAACAGATTAAAAAGCACATGGAAGTGTTGACTGTTTCCATTAAGATTTTTTTCTCCTTTGTAACAACCAGAGTAACTTTAGTTTTCAGACACGGGACCCTTTCGGCAGATGCTGTTGCACTTCATGGTTTCTTATGAATATATATGTGAGAAGCTAAACTTAAACTTTTTTTTTTTAAACTTCAAGTAATTAAAAAAAAGATGCTGGTGAGAGAACGGTCACATTCATAGCTGCTTCAACACAATCAATAAACGGATAAAAAGTATCTGTATAACGCATCATTCTTTAGCTCTTTAACCCAGGTCTATCGTCCACACTCATGGAAGGACAAAATCAGCTGCGTCATATGACATTACTAATTTATACCCATCAAGACGCTGCTATATTTTGCCCAGTTATAAAATGATTTTGGTCAACAGCAAATATTTTATGCGTGAATGTTAATATTATGAACACGAAAGAATGCTTATTCAATGTGTTTGTATCTGGTATAATGTTTTACTCATGGTATTCATTCAAACACATGGACAATTCATCTTTAAAAGAAGTGATACTTTGGGAAAGAAAAGTCAAAATTTACACGTCCAAAAAAATAATAAATCTAAAGAATCTGAATTTATGCATGAAAAGGTTAAATAAATAATAAAATAATATAATAATAAATAAAATTATTTATAAGAGGAATTTCCAATGTGTGTGTATAAGAGGAATAAAACACTTGGTGGTGGTAATGGTAACTCTAGCACTTCACCACCCCGCGGTGATTAATTTTCAATAACGGCACAACTTCATGCGTTTTATTCCTTACAGGAATCGTTTAGCTTGGTCAAGAGTTGACATGCAGTACAAGATTCGACGATGCACTGCAGATCCTGTATGCATCAATAAAATGCACCAAGAGTAAAATTATAAGTTTGATTGGGTTTGATAAACAAGTACTGACATCGTATGAAGTGTTGAAAGGGTTGCATTTCATCCAAACGTGAATAAATAAATGGTTCTGAGCAAATCAAATGGCGTTAATAACGAAACTAGAAGATGTTTGGTGATCAGGGCTACTGACGCAACAGAAAAGTGAGATCTGCAAAACTGGCCTTGCTCTGAGTGGGAGGGGCAAACAGTCTCTCTCTCTCTCCTGCCAATCACAGGTTTGTGGATGAGGAATAGCACTTTACTCTATGCATGTTACGCCACAGAAGTTTGACCAGAAGAAGCTGGCTGGCTTCACGAGTGTCCGGTTTGGTGAGTTACGACGAGGGCCTGAAAACTGACTCTAAAGCACTGACACTGGAGACTCCTTCCAAAAACGTTAAAGAAACATCTCACCGTTATGTTTGTCCTTTGTTAAACTTAACGTTTCATTCCATTGAGCATCAGACTCACTATAGATTTATGTTTTGTGTAATATTAATAAGATGTTCAGTTTGAGCGAATCTTTGATGAGAAACTTGGAGTAACGAGTTCTCTCAGCGAGCGATTCGCTCATTTCATGCTGGCCGCACACTCGAGACATTCTTTAGTTCGTTTTTAATGTGAAAACTGTATTTAGATCACCTCATGAGTCCCTAATCCACTCCGAGTATTTCGTTTTAATGTATGCTGCTCATTTGATGTATTCTCTTGTATTTTAATTGGCCCCCCATGTCTGTATTAAAGTTTTGATTGATTGTCTCATGACCGTAACAAAAGAACGAATGACTCGGACCAGAAGACACACCCTAGTGGTGAATTCTCAAAAAATCATTTCAGCTTGTCGTCATGTGTCCTCGTCGGCATTATCATTTTTTTCCTTGTTGGGAATAAGATTTGTTCATTTTGCTGAACGAGATTCAAAGATCTAAGTCGATAAAATTATCCGATCTTCCCATTGATAGTCGAGATTAGCGTCAGGGCTGTTTTTCTAGGAAAGTAATCAACACTCTGACCAATCAGATTTGAGATTTCAAAAGTAGTGTGGTATAAAGCGTAAAAATTAGACCACCGCAGCATCTATGATATCGTTACTGTATCGAGAACGGAAACTGAAATATCGTATCAGATTTCTATAGACATGAAGACTAAACAGAGGGATGGGGGGATGACGACGGAGGGGACGACGGTGGGGACGGATGGAGGGGACGGCGGTGGAGACGGATGGAGGGGACGGACGGAGGGGACGACGGAGGGGACGATGGTGGGATGGATAGAGGGGATGATGGTGGGATGACTGAGGGAACGATGAAGGGATGATGGAGGGGATGACAGGGAACGACAATGACGGCGGGATGATGGTGGGAACGATGGAGGGGATGATGGTGGGATGGATGGAGGGGATGACGGAGGGAACGATGGAGGGATGATGGAGGGAACGATGGAGAGATGGATAGAGGGGATGATGGTGGGATGACGGAGGGAACGACGAAGGGAACGACAATGACGGCGGGATGATGGTGGGAACGATGGAGGGGATGATGGTGGGATGGATGGAGGGGATGTTGGTGGGATGACGAAGGGAACGACGGCGGGAACAATGGTGGGATGGATAGAGGGGATGATGGTGGGATGACAGAGGGAACGACAATGACGGCGGGATGATGGTGGGATGGATTGAGGGGATGTTGGTGGGATGACGGAGGGAACGGCGGCGGGAACGATGGTGGGATGGATAGAGGGGATGATGGTGGGATGACGGAGGGAACGACGGCGGGAACGATGGTGGGATAGATAGAGGGGATGATGGTGGGATGACGGAGGGAACGATGGAGGGGATAATGGAGGGAAAGATGGTGGGATGGATAGAGGGGATAATGGTGGGATGGATAGAGGGGATGATGGTGGGATGACGGAGGGAACGATGGAGGGGATAACGGAGGGAACGATGGAGGGAACGATGGAGGGAACGATGGTGGGATGGATAGAGGGGATAATGGTGGGATGATGGAGGGAGCGATGAAGGGATAACGGAGGGGATGACGGAGGGAACGGTGGAGGGAACGACAATGACGGCGGGATGATGGTGGGAACGATGGAGGGGATGACGGAGGGAACGACGGCGGGACGATGGAGGGAACGATGGTGGGGACGACGGCTCAACGATGGAGGGGCTCAAATATTTACAGGCCTTACAGAGAATTATTTGTAAATGATGGTTATATTTCCTACATTAAAAAATAACTATCAATAAGTGCTATTAGGACAGAATGCAATAACACTAGGAGATACTGCCACCATATTAAGTAGAAAGTGTGTGTCAGGATTTGGGGAAATTTGCAGATTTGCAAGTCGATAATTTGGCTTTTGGTTGAAACCTGTTTCAAGAATTCTTATAGATATTTGAACGCTTAAAAAAATCCGAAAACATAAGCATCATAATGGATAATAAAAGCGAAGAAAGTGTCCTGAACAAAGGCAGACATGGCTCGGCTCCGCTCCGCTTCTTTGGCAGGTAAGGAGAAATTTCTAGAACATCTCCTTCAGGCAGTAACCTCCGCTTTCATCATTTCATTTCTCTAATAAAAATAATTACCCAGCTAACGTCACATCAAATATTTACATGGTAAAGAAATACAATTTGGAGGCGTTTGTGTTCAGCCTCATTGCCTGCCTCAGTCTGTAAAATAGCATTTTAGCTTTCAGCAGTCATTCAACGCTAAGCAGCTAACCGAGCGGACTAGCAGTGCATGCTACCTGGGCTGTGTTCCAAATGGCTGGCCACTCACTACACACACGCTCTAGGGCGCAATGGCATTCTCCCCTTACACGGTGCACTACATGTCCTACAGCGAGGTATTTAGAACGCGGCCCCGGCATTTTACCCCCCCACATTTCCCGTCCACTATAAATGAATGATCTACTAAAACAGCAGCGGTGATGGAGAAGATGAAGTGTAATAAGTGATTTATAAGGGTGAGATGTGATCCGCCATGTTTACTCACGGTGTGCACCGGTCACTGTATTCATTCGCTATAGTCTCGATGCCTCCGGCTCGCGCCACCGCGATGTAGCAGTTCATAAACCCGACGTCGAACCCCACCACGGACATCTTTATTAAATCAAAACAAACAACAATCCTACAACTGACGGAAATACTGACGCGCCGGACTACACGCTAAACAACAGCGAAGGCTCGAGAGTCTGATCATATAAAACACGAGGCGTTTTAATTCATCATCTCAACCCTCATTCACGGGATGCGCTGAAGCCGGTGGCGAGCTGACTGGTGGAAAAGAACTTCCGGTTCAAAGGTCAAGTAATCATATAATAAAGTATCATGCCTGGAAGGGTTTTTTGTTTGTTTTTTTTACTCATAAGCCGTTTAAAATGTGTATGCAGTCATACTTTTGGTTATTTACTGGAGCCAGGGTTTATTTATTTATTTATTTTTATTGGTTTAATTGTGGAACTTTCCACCATAAATAAAATAATAAATAGAAAGAAAATCACAGACCCTGTCAGTGCAAAATTCTTTTACAGTTTACATGTGCATATTGTTTGTGCAAAAGTAGAGCAAAAATGCCTTCAAAATGAATGACATTAAATGTTTCTACATTGGAGAATATATATATATACACATACATATACACACACAGTGGTGTGAAAAAGTGTTTGCCCCCTTCCTCATTTCCTGTTCCTTTGCATGTTTGTCACACTTAAGTGTTTCGGAACATCAAACCAATTTAAACAATAGTCAAGGACAACACAAGTAAACACAAAATGCAATTTGTAAATGAAGGTGTTTATTATTAAAGGTGAAAAAAAATCCAAACCATCATGAAAAAGTGATTGCCCCCTAAACCTAATAACTGGTTGGGCCACCCTTAGCAGCAACAACTGCAACCAAGCGTTTGCGATAACGTGCAATGAGGCTTTTACAGCGTCCTGGAGGAATTTTGGCCCACTCATCTTTGCAGAATTGTCCTAATTCAGTTACATTAGAGGGTTTTCGAGCATGAACGGCCTTTTTAAGGTCATACCACAACATCTCAATAGGATTCAGGTCAGGACTTTGGCTAGGCCACTCCAAAGTCTTCATTTTGTTTTTCTTCAGCCATTCGGTGGTGGACTTGCTGGTGTGTTTAAGATCATTGTCCTGCTGCAGAACCCAAGTTCGTTTCAGCTTGAGTACACGAACAGATGGTCGGACATTCTCCTTCAGGATCTCTTGGTAGACAGCAGAATTCATAGTTCCTTTTATCACGGCAAGTCTTCCAGGTCCTGAAGCAGCAAAACAGCCCCAGACCATCACACTACCACCACCATATTTTACTGTTGGTATAATGTTCTTTTTATGAAATGCAGTGTTCCTTCTACGCCAGATATACTTGGACACACACCTTCCAAAGAGTTCCACTTTTGTCTCATCGGTCCACAGAATGTTGTCCCAAAAGTCTTGGGGATCATCAAGATGTGTTGTGGAGAAATTGAGACGAGCTTTGATGTTCTTTTTGCTCAGCAGTGGTTTTCTCCTTGGAACTCTGCCATGCAGGCCATTTTTGCCCAGTCTTTTCCTGATGGTGGAGGCATGAACGCTGACCTTAACTGAGGCAAGTGAGGCCTGCAGTTCTTTGGACGTTGATGTGGGGTCTTTTGTGACCTCTTGGATGAGTCGTCGCTGCGCTCTTGGGGTAATTTTGGGCGGCAGGCCACTCCTGGGAAGGTTCACCACTGTTCCATGTCTTCACCATTTGTGGATAATGGCTCTCACTGTGGTTCGCTGGATTCCCAAAACTTTGGAAATGGCTTTATAACCCTTTCCAGACTGATAGATCTCAATTACTTTCTTTCTCAATTGTTCCTGAATTTCTTTCGGTCTCGGCATGATGTGTAGCTTTTAAGGATCTTCTGGTGGACCTTACTGTGTCAAGCAGCTCCTATTTAAGTGATGCCTTGATTGTGAACAGGTGTGGCAATAATCAGGCCTGGGTGTGGCTAGAGAAATTGAACTCAGGTGTGGACAACCACAGTTATAGTATGTTTTAACAAGGGGGGCAATCACTTTTTCACACAGGGCCATGATGGTTTGGATTTTTTTTCACCTTTAATAATAAACACCTTCATTTACAAATTGCGTTTTGTGTTTACTTGTGTTGTCCTTGACTATTGTTTAAATTGGTTTGATGTTCCGAAACACTTAAGTGTGACAAACATGCAAAGGAACAGGAAATGAGGAAGGGGGCAAACACTTTTTCACACCACTGTATATACATATATACATATACATATATATATATACACATACATACAGTGAGGGAAAGAAGTATTTGATCCCCTGCTGATTTTGTACGTTTGCCCACTGACAAAGAAATGATCAGTCTATAATTTTAATGGTAGATTTATTTGAACAGTGAGAGACAGAATAACAACAAAAAAATCCAGAAAAACAAATATCAAAAATGTTATGAATTGATTTGCATTTTAATGAGGGAAATAAGTATTTGACCCCTCTGCAAAACATCACTTAGTACTTGGTGGCAAAACCCTTGTTGGCAATCACAGAGGTCAGACGTTTCTAGTAATTGGCCACCAGGTTTGCACACATCTCAGGAGGGATTTTGTCCCACTCCTCTTTGCAGATCTTCTCCAAGTCATTAAGGTTTCGAGGCTGACGTTTGGCAACTCGAACCTTCAGCTCCCTCCACAGATTTTCTATGGGATTAAGGTTTGGAGACTGGCTAGGCCACTCCAGGACCTTAATGTGCTTCTTCTTGAGCCACTCCTTTGTTACCTTGGCCGTGTTTTGGGTCACTGTCATGCTGGAATACCCATCCACGACCCTTTTTCAATGCAAACGTACAAAATCAGCAGGGGATCAAATACTCCCCCCCCTCTCTCTCTCTCTCTGTGTGGTGTGTGTGTGTGTGTGTGTGTGTGTATATATATATATATATATATATATATATATATATATATACACACATACACACACATACATACACACACACACACACCACTGCTCGATCTGCACTGGTCAACTCTAAGTGCAATTATTGTGAAATGGAAGCCTGTAGGAGCAACAGCCACACGAAGCCGCAGACCACACAAGCTTGCAGTGCTGAAGCATGTAGCGTCTAAAAATCCTCTGTTGCATCACTCACTACAGAGCTCCAACTAGGTTTCCAGCAGCTGCACATTTGCACATTTATTTGATTTAATGTTGGGTGAACGAGCCATATATTAGAAGTTACGTACAATACTATTATACTACAAAGACTGACAACTTTGTCACATGATGTAAGGAACACATTCTTGTAGTTAATGTTAAGAAAACAGAGGAAATGGATTTTGATCCCAAGTCAAAGTGATGGGTCGCGCTTAATGATTGATCTTTTTTGTGGCCAATATTGTTGCTATACTTCTGCTGCTACATTACACTATAGTTTACAGTTTACAACCCATGTCCTGTGTATATATTGTCCTGTTCTGTGTATTTATTGTTTTGCACTCGTAACAATTACAATTTCTGGTGTAGTCTTGCGTACTGTTTCGTGTTACACCATGGAGCTGAAGAAATTACATTTCGTTCCAATGTATACAAACTACATAGAGGAGTGACAATAAAAACCCACTTGCCTTGACAATGAGCCTATTAGACAGGTTGCCTCATACAATTACATACTTATTAATAACAGCCTGTTGTGGTATGTGCATGTTGGTAATAATAATAATAATAATAATGATGATGATGATGTCCGTCGCTGTACTGTGGGGGGTTCCTCTGGGTGCAGGACACTGCACACACATACTGCGCGCGTACTCCCCTCCTTATTTTTTACTTTGGAACAATTTGGAGTAGTTGATAATTGGATAATTATTGGGGTGTTTTAGGGAGGAGGGAGGAAACCGGAGAACCCTGAGGAAGCCCACATGGACATGGGGGAAAAACAAGTACAGAAACTCACTAGTAGAGGACCAGCACTACCCACTGCACCATCGTGCCTCCTTTTTTTTAAGTTTAATTTTTATTGAACATTTCTGCTGAACACTTCAGATGAACATTTCTACAGAAGATTTCTGCTAAACATTTTTGCTAAACATTTCTACCATTTCTGCTAACATTACTACTGAACAGGTTTTTTTTCTTTTTGTACAGAGCCTCCTTTAATATTTTATTCAGGGGTCAAATTTCACTCATGTGGAAGTAAAAAAATATTATATACAAGGACAAATAAAATATTTGTATATATGTTTTAAACGTATTATGATTTAAAATGTATTTACATTTTTATAATACTTCCCTAAGAATGTCAATAAAAATAAATGGACAACAACAAAGTTAATGAACTCAGTCAGGCTTTTATTATCGGACTCTTAGTATTGAACCTTCATACTTACTGACGAATTAATAGCTTGAGTGTACAACTAGCCAATCACAGCGCAGGAGGCGGGGTTTCTGCTCTTTTTTCTGCGTACGTGTGGAGAGAAACATTCGTCACCCGGAAATACACTGAACCGAGCGCTTTCCTGCTTTCACAATGAGCTCTCAAAGTTCAGTGCTCCAAAGCAAGGGAAGACTTTTGTTACGGGTGTTAAAATACGGCTCGCGCGGAGAACAAACCTATTTTTATCCATCACTTCCGGCAAAGAGGCTGCACACACAACTGGTTTTGCGATGCACGCGCACAGGAGAGTCGCGGAGGTCATGCTATATCACCACACCGATCTTCTATGTGAACGCGGCGCCTCACATCGGACACGTTTATTCCGCCGTGACAGCCGACTGTTTACATCGATACCAACTCCTGCAGGGGGCGAACTCCAGGTTTGCTACAGGTACTGTTCCAGCTCTCCCTCTCTCACACACGCACTCTCGCACTCTCTCTCTCTCTCTCTCTCTCTCACTCACACATACTCTCTCACTCACACATACAGTGGTGTGAAAAAGTGTTTGGCCCCCTTCCTCATTTCCTGTTCCTTTGCATGTTTGTCACACTAATTTCAATAATTAAAACAATCAAAAAGGCAAGGACAACACAAGTAAACACAAAATGCAATTTGTAAATGAAGGTGTTTATTATTAAAGGTGAAAAAAATCCAAACCATCATGGCCCGGTGTGAAAAAGTGATTGCCCCCGTTGTTAAAACATACTATAACTGTGGTTGTCCACACCTGAGTTCAATTTCTCTAGCCACACCCAGGCCTGATTATTGCCACACCTGTTCACAATCAAGGCATCACTTAAATAGGAGCTGCTTGACACAGTAAGGTCCACCAGAAGATCCTTAAAAGCTACACATCATGCCGAGACCCAAAGAAATTCAGGAACAATTGAGAAAGAAAGTAATTGAGATCTATCAGTCTGGAAAGGGTTATAAAGCCGTTTCCAAAGCTTTGGGAATCCAGCTAACCACAGTGAGAGCCATTATCCACAAATGGCGAAGACATGGAACAGTGGTGAACCTTCCCAGGAGTGGGGCGCCCGCCCAAAATTACCCCAAGAACGCAGCGACGACTCATCCAAGAGGTCACAAAAGACCCCCCAACACCCAAAGAACTGCAGGCCTCACTTGCCTCAGTTAAGGTCAGCGTTCATGCCTCCACCATCAGGAAAAGACTGGGCAAAAATGGCCTGCATGGCAGAGTTCCAAGGAGAAAACCACTGCTGAGCAAAAAGAACATCAAAGCTCGTCTCAATTTCTCCACAATACATCTTGATGATCCCCAAGACTTTTGGGACAACATTCTGTGGCCCGATGAGACAAAAGTGGAACTCTTTGGAAGGTGTGTGTCTAAGTATATCTGGCGTAGAAGGAACACTGCATTTCATAAAAAGAACATTATACCAACAGTAAAATATGGTGGTGGTAGTGTGATGGTCTGGGGCTGTTTTGCTGCTTCCGGACCTGGAAGACTTGCCGTGATAAAAGGAACTATGAATTCTGCTGTCTACCAAGAGATCCTGAAGGAGAATGTCCGACCATCTGTTCGTGTACTCAAGCTGAAACGAACTTGGGTTCTGCAGCAGGACAATGATACTAAACACACCAGCAAGTCCACCACCGAATGGCTGAAGAAAAACAAAATGAAGACTTTGGAGTGGCCTAGCCAAAGTCCTGACCTGAATCCTATTGAGATGTTGTGGTATGACCTTAAAAAGGCCGTTCATGCTCGAAAACCCTCTAATGTAACTGAATTAGGACAATTCTGCAAAGATGAGTGGGCCAAAAATCCTCCGGGACGCTGTAAAAGCCTCATTGCACGTTATCGCAAACGCTTGGTTGCAGTTGTTGCTGCTAAGGGTGGCCCAACCAGTTATTAGGTTTAGGGGGCAATCACTTTTTCACACAGGATTTTTTTTCACCTTTAATAATAAACACCTTCATTTACAAATTGCATTTTGTGTTTACTTGTGTTGTCCTTGACTATTGTTTAAATTGGTTTGATGTTCCGAAACACTTAAGTGTGACAAACATGCAAAGGAACAGGAAATGAGGAAGGGGGCAAACACTTTTTCACACCACTGTACACTCTCTCTCTCTCTCACACACACACTCACACATACACACTCTCTCACACTCTCTCTCACACTCACTCTCACACATACACACTCTCTCTCACACTCACTCTCTCACACACTCACACTCTCACTCACGCACTCTCACACACTCACTCTCTCTCTCTTTCTCTCTCACACACACTCTCTGTCTCTCTCACACACACTCTCTCTCTCACACTCTCTCACACTCACACACACTCACTCTCTCACACACAGACACTCTCTCTCACACACTCTCTCACACTCACTCTCTCACTCACACACACTCTCACTCTCTCTCACACACACACTCTCACTCACACTCTCTCACACTCACACACACTCACTCTCTCACACAGACACTCTCTCTCTCTCTCACACACACAGACACTCTCTCACACACTCTCTCTCACACTCACTCTCTCTCACTCTCACACACACACTCTCTCACTCACTCTCTCTCACTCACACACACACTCTCTCACTCTCACACACTCTCTCACTCACTCTCTCACCACACACTCACTCTCTCACACACTCACTCTCTCTCACACACACTCTCTCACACACACACCACACACACACACTCTCACACACACACACTCTCACACACACACACTCCCTCACACACACACTTCCTCACTTCCTCACACACACTCTCTCACACTCTCGCACACCTCTCACACTTCTCCGACACACTCTCTCACACTTCTCACACACTCTCTCTCTCACACTCACACACTCTCTCTCACACTCACACTCTCTCTCACACTCACACACTCTCTCTCACACTACACACTCTCTCACACTCTCTCTCACACTTCACTCTCACACTTCACTCACACCTCTCACACTCACACTCTCACACACACCTCACACACACACCTCTCACCCTCACACACACACACTCTCTCACACACACACTCTCACACACACACACTCTCACACACACACTCTCACTCTCTCACACGCACACACACTCCCTCACACACACTCTCCCTCACTCTCCCTCACACACACTCTCTCTCACACTCTCTCACACTCACACTGCCGCACACACTCTCTACACTCACACACTCTCTCTCACACTCACACACTCCTCTCACACACTCTCTCACACTTCACACACTCTCTCACACTCACTCTCTCTCTCACACTCACACACTCTCTCTCACACTCTCTCTCTCTCTCACACTCTCTCCCACACTCCTCACACTCACACTCTCACTCACTCTCACACACTCACACACACACCTTCTCTCTCACTTACCTCTCACACTCCTCTACACACTCCTCACACACACTCTCACACACACTCTCACTCTCCTCACTTCTCCCTCACTCTCTCACACTCTCTCCGCACACACTCTCTCACACACTCTCTCACACCACACTCTCTCACACTTCTCACACACTCTCTCTCTCACACTCTCTCTCATACCACACACCTCTCTCTCTACACACACACTCTCTCTCACACTCACACACTCTCTCTCACACTCACACACTCTCTTTCTCCCACACTCACACACTCTCTTTCTCCCACGCCTCTCACCTCCCACACGCTCTCTCACTCCCACAC
Source organism: Ameiurus melas (assembly GCA_012411365.1). Lineage (NCBI taxonomy): Eukaryota > Metazoa > Chordata > Actinopteri > Siluriformes > Ictaluridae > Ameiurus > Ameiurus melas. The sequence continues at coordinate 6,069,593 of CM022764.1, forward strand.
GCTCTCACACGCCTCTCTCTCACGCGCACTCTCTCACGCCGCACTCTCTCACGCTACTCTCTCACCGCTCTCTCTCCTCACGCTCTCTCACACGCGCTCTCTCACGCCCTCTCTCACACGCCTCTCACACACGCTCTCACACGCTCTCACACACACCTCCTCACACTCACTCACTCTCTCACACTCACTCTCTCACACTCACTCTCTCTCACACTCACTTCACCTCTCACACTCCTCTCACACACACACACACTCTCACTCACACGCACTCCTCACACTCTCTCGCATACTCTCTCACACTCTCTCTCTCACACTCACACACACTCTCACACACACTCTCTCTCTCACTCACTCTCACACTCACACTCACTCACACTCACACACACACACACACACTCACTTTCTCTCACTCTCACACACTCTCACTCTCTCTCTCACTCACACACTCTCTCACTCACACACTCACTCACACACACACACACACATACACTCTGACTCTCTCTCTCTCTGACACACACTCTCTCACACACACACTCTCTCTCTCTCTCTCTCACACACACACACTCTCTCACACACACACACACACTCACTCTCTCACACACACTCTCTCTCACACACACACACACACACCTCTCTACTACACTCTCTCTCTCACTCTCTCTCTTTCTCTCACACACACACACACACACACACTCTCTGACACACATTCTCTCTCTCTCTGACACACTGTCACACTTTCTCTCTCTCTCTCTCTGACACACACTCTTTCGCTGTCTGCCGTTTGCATAAATCTTTAAAGGTGAAATCCATCGCTTGAGGAATACTGATCAATGTCTTTATTCCATTACATTGTCATGATCACATGAGCTTTATCCTGGTCAGGGTTGTGGTGGATCCGGAGACTACCCCGGAAACACTGGGTTTGAAATGGCAATACACCCTGCATGAGACACCAGTGTGTATGCCTTCATAACTTTGGTAATTTAGAGTGGGCAGTCCACCTACTGGCATGTTGTGTTAGGAAACTATAGCACCCTGAGGAGACCCATATAGACCCGGTCACAAAGAGTAACCCGAGCTCAAGATTGAACCAGGGACCATCACTACTATACTGTGTTATACTACTGAATATCCCCATTTTGTTTCTTAAGCTACGTTCACACACAGACACACTGATTCGCAGCAAGAAAGCAACCAGAGACCATTCATATTCGACGTGAGTGACAGCAACCATCGGTGACTGGATGTGGGCGGGTCCATTGACGTGACTTTGTGCAAATTCGGAGCGACTAGGTGGAGTGCCTAACAGTGGGAGTGAAGACGGAAGGGTACACGTGAACTGCCATGCTGCCTGCGTCTGAATTGCTTCGTGGACTCGGACAGTCAGCGGCAAACAGCACACACACACACAGCCCGCTTCCCCTTCATCTTGTAGGATATGATGTGTATATACACACACTGCTGAATATTATATACGGACACTCTGCCTCCAGAATGTTTCATTTTAGCAGCAAGAAAGCTGTTTTGTCTTCAAAAGTGGAATGCTAGTTGCACCACCTGCTGATAAACGTTATTATGGAAACCAGTCATAGGAACGCCTACTGGCGACTTCATAGTACAGTGACTTGCAGCGATAAAATCACTGTGTGTGAACGTAGCTTTAGTGTGAAGTAAGCCTGAATTGGTTTGGTAAGACAGTCCTGTTAAAAGTAAGATCCATCAATACAGACAGCTTTAACTGACAATAATAATATCATCAAATCTAATAATATTTGGAAAGATACAGTCATAAAAAGAAGTCAGGGATTTAAAAGCTCCTGTCTTTAAATGATAAAGATATCAGCGAGTGTAAGGTTTCATTGTCAGCATCCGCGTCAGATTGTTTTTGGATTTTTGTGGAACTGAGTGCATTATTAATAGTCTCAAGAAAGAAATAAAAATACACGATGTTCGGGCTGATTTCGTTCTAGCCTAGACTGTAGATTCATGCAGATAATCAGTGACCGTCGTATCAGGTGAAATTTCGCCGGATAATTTTCGTAAAACAAACCGATTTTTCCCAGGTACCGACGAGCATGGGCTGAAAATCCAGCAGGCGGCGAGCACCGCTGGTAAAGAGCCGCTGCTTTTCTGCACCGAGGTATCAGGCAGGTTTCATGACGTGTTCCGGAGCTGTAATATTGCATACACCGACTTTGTGCGGACGACGGAGGACAGACACAGACGGGCGGTGGAACATTTCTGGGCCAAGCTACTGGATAAAGGCTTCATCTATAAAGGCACTTATGAAGGCTGGTACTCCACACCAGACGAGAGCTTTCTCGCACCCAGCCAAGTGACCGAGAGCACAGACTCCACGGGCAGAGAGATCAAAATCTCCACTGAGAGCGGACATAAGGTACCAAACACACCACCGCCTCAATAAGAAATTATTCAGTCATGTAGAAAAAGGTCAGAACTTTGGCATAAAAGTGCGTGTGCTGCATGTTGAATATGAATGAATATGTTGTGAATAAGAGTCTTGGGATGAGGACAGGACAACGTTTACGGGTGCGTCTAAATTAGCTTCCTAGTACAGTAGTGAGGGCAGTGATCAGGGAGTTGGCCCTCTTACCCCGTATGGCAGAAAACCCGGCTTGCCCGTCTTTGATCTATTCCCGTAAAGACGAAATACCGGCTTGGTCGTCTATACCAAATCCTCGTAAGGCCGATATAGTGATATAGCGGCTTTACAGTGTAAACGTTATCCCCGTAAGTCCGGTATAACGGCATTACTCTGCTATGATTCCTTACTTATTTAATTATTATTATTTACCCGGAAGGTTGATGACATCATGACGTGATTGTTATTACGCCGTCATTACGATGAAGCTGATCCAAGCGTGAATATTGGTGTAATAGTAGAAGTGAACTAAAAATGCCAAAGCGAAAAGCCAATCGTGTTCCAGCTAAAGTTACACCTACAATGAACACGGGTACATCTAAAACAGTGAAAAAAAGAAAACATACACAGTTACACAGGCGAGAGCGAGGATTCTAGATAGTGACAGCAGTGAAAGTTCAGGCGATGTTGAAACCGAAACTGAAAGTGACCCAAACTCTCCTGATTCAGACCCTGATCCGTCTTCATCTTCAGCATCAACCAGTGCGACTGACACTGCAGGGGTTTTGAGTCATAACCTGACCATCTCTGTGCATTCGTGAAAACACTACCTGCTGGTCTGATTATCACCAGAAAGGTGACTTTTGGCGCTAAAATGCATTTATTTATTTATTATTTACTTGACTTTATTCAAAGACATTGACCACGCTGATGCTCGAATGTTACTTCTAAATGAGAAGAAGGATTTTAGTGAGGATTATTTCATTATTTCTCTAGTTAAGAATTGTGCTCTAAGTTTAGTGAAAACACTGAACTGCTTCATTTTCAAAGTAATATTACACAAATACATTATAATAAGTTGTTTCAAGGCCTAAATATTAAAATGTTGAATTTGGGGCCAATTTTGGTCCGGGAACTCAGGGTTGGCGTGCTGTTTCTATGGGGAATATAGGGTAACTGAGTCTGAGTCACTCAGTCTGTCAGTTTAAATCTAGCGATGCGGCTGTATACAGCACAGTAGATGATATACGGGCCGAATAGCACTGTATAGAGGACATAATACTGTGGGAATTAGGGGTAAGAGGGTTAAGCTCTGTCTCAATCGCAGAATCTTTCGAGTGCACTTGACAGCTTCCCGATCCAGCCATTAGAATTTCAATACCCTTTTGTTAAAGGCAAATGGTAAATGGTCTGCACATTTCTTAAAGGATATCGGGGGGACGGGGGCGCGACAAGCAAACGTAATATAAACCAAGTATGAAGTTTTTGGAAGACATTTTAAAACATTAAAAAAGTGTTCATTTCCACTATTTATGGAGACTTTGGGGGGGGATATATAATCATACAGAATTGTGAAGAGTTCTGTAATATGGGATCTTGTGACATGCTGGAGTTTCTGACCTTCATGAGGAACTGAAATCGTTGAGCAAATTTCTTCTTTCAAAGCTACACTGCTTCCTAGGAGCAAAGAACGGTTTATTTTTAAGCTATAATTAATACTTTCCCTCCTTCCAACATTCTCCAGGAAATTAATCCACTCCCTTCCATTCGTTCATGAAGCGCAAAAGGAGACAGGCTGCACAACACTGAGCTAGTTTTTGTCTGTTGGGAGACCGAGAAACTGTTGACATGAGATCGTACAGTGGAAGGTGTGTAACCTGCATAGAGCAGATGGAAATCTGGGATTTACTACTTTAATTATAGCTATGTTTGCATGCACTTTACGCATTTAATGCAAGCTCTGTAATGTTAGAAATATTTGCAACCGTCTTATTTGCTCAAGAAATAAAGTTTTCCCCGAAATGCTTTACGTAATGATTTCACTTTTCTCCGATACAAACACTTGTATTCATCAAATTTCCAAGAATAATATCATGTATATCGCAAACATATTTTATCTGACAGTTATTTAATATTAATATTGGCCAGTGAGGTCCCGCAGTGAACTTGCCCAAGGCCCTGATCAAGAGAAGTTGTTTCGGTAAATAAATATATATAAAAGGTACTGGCTGCAGTCTGTCAGTTTAAATCTAGAGATGCGGCTGTATACAGCGCAGTAGATGATATACGGGCCGAATAGCACTGTTCACCGTAACAAACATGTATACGCAACTGTTTTCAAACTTCCAAACCTGCATCCACCGCTTGAGTGGAGAGAAGTTAAGGTTAAGTTCACGGACTGACCCTGCCCTCTGAGTGCTGGTCACTGGACCTGATAAATGATCCCACATGACACAAAGTTTAAGCATAACTGCAGTATTTTCCTGTCAAAAACTGTTTCTTGCAATATTTCACATACGTACAGTCTAACTGCTAAAGTCGAAGGAAAAATATTCAGTATATGAAAGTAATATTCTCTTTGTGGCTCAGTAAAGTAAGTAAATCCATCCATCAATCCAATCATTAATCCATCTGTCCAATCACAGTATAGATCCGGAAATCAATCTTAGATCAATCTTATCCGGAAAGGGCCGGTGTGGGTGCAGCTTTTCATTCTAACCAAGCAGAAGCCAAACCTGAATTTATTGAAAGCCCAAGATAAACAGATGGAATCAGGTGTGACTCCTGCTTGGTTGGAATGAAAACCTGCACCCACACTGGCTTTACGTGGATAAGATTGGACACCAAGTGTAGATGTCGGTCAATCAAGGTATAGACAGATGTCAATCTAGTTGCCAGATCTGTCTGTCTATCTAGTTTCTGTTTCCATGGCTTACTTTGGCAAATATTTTTGCACATTTTTCCACTTGGGTGGAAACCTTACTTCTGACAAACCTGTAGATTGGTGTTAAAGCTACAGTTAAAGTTATGAGCATACTGTGTGTGTGTGTGATTTTTTTATATTACATATATATATATAATTTCTTGCTAAAAATGTATGCCATATACACTAATTCAAAGACTGTTTTGTGTGCTAAAATAACCGCCTTCTCATGGCGAGTCTTGATTCCTACCAATATTTCTTCCTTCTTAGCTCCATGCTCGGACCGTTTTCCTTCTTGCCTTCAGGAGTTCTCTGTAAAGCTGCTTTGAGACAAAATGGAGAATAGAAATCAACTTGGAGTGAATAGAAGTTTAGCTTCTTGTTTAAAACCTTTTGTATCACCCTACAGGTGGAGTGGATGAAGGAGCACAACTACCTGTTCCGCCTCTCTGATTTCCGAACCAGTCTTCAGGAGTGGTTAAGGTCAAACCCCAAAGCCATTCAGCCGGAGAAGTTTTACCATCTTGTCCTTCAGTGGTTGGAGACTGAGCTACCTGATTTATCAGTGTCGCGTCAGCGAAGCCGTCTGCAGTGGGGCATTCCGGTTCCAGGAGATCCTGAACAAACGATCTACGTGTGGCTGGACGCTCTGGTGAACTACCTGACTGTTGCGGGTTATCCAGAGAAATACTTGCAGTGGTGGAACGTCGTCCATCACGTCATAGGCAAAGATATTTTGAAGTTCCACGCCATATACTGGCCAGCGTTTCTTATGGCTGCAGAACTGCCCCTCCCGCAGGCCATATACGTGCACTCCCATTGGACGGTGCAGGGAAAGAAGATGTCCAAGAGTCTCGGAAACGTAATAGATCCGCTCGAGAGCTCGGCAAGGTTCACGGTGGACGGGCTGAGGTACTTTCTACTCAGGCAAGGGGTTCCAGATATTGACTGTGACTATGACGACGAAAAGGTGGTGAAGTTGTGCAACAGCGAACTGGCCGATTCTCTCGGTGGTCTTCTCAACCGCTGCACCGCACCCTCACTCAACCCGGAGCAGGTTTATTCTTCGTTCTGCAACGTCTCCTTTCCAAAAGGGTCCAGTGGAAGAGCCGTGTCAGAGGATTACAAACTGGTGGAGGCCGTTTCAGGGCTTCCTGCTTTGGTAAAGCAGAATTTTGACCAGCTGCGCATGTATAAAGCACTGGAAGCCATCAGCGTGTGTGTACGTCTGACCAACAGCTTCGTCCAGAGACACGCGCCATGGAAGCTCGACTGCACTGACACTGAGGATAAACTCTGGCATGACACCATACTGCATGTGTCTATGGAGTGTCTCAGGATCTACGGCATTCTCCTGCAGCCCGCCGTGCCTGTTGTAGCGGATAAAATCCTGTCCAGGCTGGGGGTCAGGTCTGATGAGAGGAGCTGGGATAACGCACTCGACTTCCTGTCCAAGTATGAAGGAAAACATTGTCCTTACGAAGGAAGAGCGCTAGGTCCAGACACTGGCGTGCTTTACAATCGTATTGAGAGGAGCAAACCGAAGCAAAAAGCAGAAAAATGACCATAAAAAAAACAAAACACCCCCAAGTCTAAGTAAAGGAAAGATTCGACTGTCTCGCCGTATATTTTGAGGAAAAGAATATACTATTGTAAAGGTTTAAAAACCTGAAAATAAACTCTGAGCAGTAGAGGTGGACTGGAGGAAAGCATATTTGCTGGTAAATAATTGCAGTACACATGCAATTAAATGTGATGACTACTGAGAGTTCTAAACATACTGATAATTCAGCATACATCATTGTCCCTAAACGTGTAGTCAATCAGACGTGTTCAGTGTCGAACACGTGCTTCGGTTTTCTATTGGAACGTCTAAATGCACACCGTCCTCACACACATTCACATATCGGGCTAATTTATAGTCACCACTCCACCTACTGGATGTTTCTGGGAGATGGGAAGAAACCGGAGAACCCTGAGGAAATCTGTACAAACAGTAGCCCGAGCTCACCATGTTACAAACCATAAGAATCTTAACAATTAGAAACTTTGCTTGGATGTGTCCCGTCAGATTGTTTGATACTCCATCTTTAAACTTGTAAGATATTACAGATCTTTTCCTCCAGCTTTTCAGTGTGAAAGTCAATTCAATTTCCATGACTTTAGTTTTTTAAAACACATCATTACTGTTTCACTGGCAGTTTGATAGCAAACCTATAGATCGTCGCACGCATCGAAACTTCTTTAAATATATCGCCATATTGCCCAAATCCTACTAGTAAGCAAGGATTGTTTCCAGCTACCGGTCAATTTACCATCAAGCACTTCTACCTCATAAAGAGCAGAATAACCGGTATTTCAGATCTAAGGTCCAGTCATGTATAAATCTACCGTTATGATTTGGGCAGCACTTCCTGCTGGAGCCTGACGTTTGCGTGATGCCAAATGACGAGAAAGAATCTGATTTGGCTTTCTGTTTTTAGTTCCAAGGACATACGGTCACCTGGGTGTAATTTGCAGTTTGCACACTGCTAACCCGGTAGCTAAAAGCGTTCCTTATTTGTTAGCAAGGCTAGCATTTTCTCCACTAGAAATAAGAAAGGAGCAAACGTCTCAGCAGATCGACTACGTCTGGTGTAACATCTATCTATCCATCTATCTATGTCTTGTCTGCTCCACTGAGATTTAATATCTGGGAATATTTTGGTTTTCTGGATAAACGTGTATTATAATGATTGTTGTACTATAGTGTGTTGGTGTGTGTGTGTGTGTGTGAGTGAGTTCGTTCAGTCATGATGCCTTATTTATTATTAGTTTGTGATAAATCCACTTTTCAGTGTCTGGGACAAGATCTAAAAATTGACACGACTTTAGTTTTTTTTAATGAGAATACACGAAACTGAAAAATTGTACAAAGTAAAATAAAATAAAAAACACTGCATTACTCTCATCATTTCATGTTTTTTTTCTGTGTTGTGTTTTTTTTTTTTTACATAAAGTCCTTCCTTGTGCTTCATGAGCACCAGTTCACAGCCCCATCTCTCAGATCATCGTGGAATTACACAAAATCTGAAAGAGGTTTTCATTCCTAGAAACAGCACTGTGGTCAGATATCGGATCGGCCGGGAATCAGTCTCTTGTGTCTGAGGGCCTCCCAGCTCTCTAAGACTCTGGAATCGCCCGGTCCGTGTCAGAAGGGCCACGCAGGACTCACTCGTACTTGGGGTAATACGAGTTGGTGTTCTGTCCTGGCTGTGTGCCTGTGTGGGGAAACGTGTTTGATTAAAACATGACAATGCATTTTATGTATTAATTTAAAAATAAAGGCAGTGAAATGATGAACAATAAACATTTCCTCATAGACCCCCCCCATCCATTTTCTGACAAACCCCGCCTCCTGTGCTACGACTGACTAAACCGATGGCTCGATGGAGTTCGGTGGAAATTATAACCCAACATTATCAACATTATTACATTTATTATTGCGATCGACTTAACTTGGAAGTGGGAAGTCTGAACTCGGAATCACGTCATTTTTTTTACCTCAAGCTACAAAATGGGGGGAAAAACATGTTAAAAGTTTTGTTAGAAAACTTTGTTACCTAGCCATCTAACTTATCAGTGATGTATATTTTCCTCTGAACTGAACTGTGTGGTTAATGTTATAGATTTAACAAGCAAATATGTGTATGTCGATTGATCTAAAGCAAATACTTTCTACAGGTTTTAAATAAATAAATAAATAAAAATAAAAAAGTGCTTTTTTGTTTACTTCTGATGCTGTGAGCAACCACATGGATTTGATGTCTGTTTCAGGAGACCTTCCGAGTTCAGGTGGCATTTTTGGTTTTTCCTAGTTACGAGTTTTATGCTGCGACTTGTAATTCCCAGTAAAAGCCAAAGAAAACACCCCCTCAACTTGAAAATTCCTATTCGTCAACTTGGGCTAGTCTTCTCAGCTTACAAATTCCTTACATTTAATCTACGTTTACATTTACACTATCTATTATCTAGAGCGACTTCCATTTATCTCAAAATGCAACAATCTGTAGTACAACAACTGAGCAGTTGCGGGTTAAGGGCCTCGCTCAGGGGCCCAACAGTGGTAGCTTGACTGTGCTGGGGCTTGAACTCCTGACCTTCTGATCAGTAACCCAGAGCCTTTAACCACTGAGCCACCACTGCCCTATCCCCTAATCTAGTCATATAAAGTAGTCGTATATACAGTGCCATCCACTAATATTGGCACCCTTGTTGAATATGAATAAATTTTTTTTTTTTTTTTTTTTGCCATCCGCCTCAAACGAGTCTGCCATGGAGTGTTTTCTAATACAAAAAATGTCTTTTTATGTACACAGCATACGACAAAAATCAGAACGGAATAAAAAAAATAAAAAACTTCTTACGCTGAAAGAGTGTGGCTGTGAGGAAGGATGACATGCTAAGCAAAATGACTAGGCCAAAAATACACAGTAGTTTGGTTTAGTTCTGGTCCCTTCTGTGTGTTAAGTACCCGTTGTGTATGATAAAATGACACAAACCGCAAGAGGGACAGTTAGCTCGAGCAGTGTAAAACCAGAATCTAACACTAACGTGTTTACGACACTAGCGGATCACACAGCCAAAGGGTTTTCAGTGGAGTCTTTGTGGAGAAAAGGAGGTTTTGAAGTAGTATGATTTAGAGAGAGTCCACAGTGAGTAGGGTTATGATATATTATCATGGAATGAGAACCGCTGGACTAAGGAATTTTATTAGGATAAAATAAATAAATTAAATGTAGAACGGTGTACTGTAAGAAACTCTATTTTGAAAAGAATCAACGGTGAGGAAACTGTCCTAACGTACACTGACTAACCGTAAAAGTAACAATGCCAGTGTAAATAAATAAACAAACAAAGTGCTTATGAAAATATTACTAAACTTTGTCAGTGGTTTCATGGTTGGCATCACAACCCTGTATTCGTGGACTTACTTGACAGCTGCTGTTGGAGTTGTCTGACCAAAGCTGCGGTCTGTTGTTGCTGTTGCGTCTGCTGCATGCCCTGACCCTGTCGAGGGAACTGAAACACACACACGGTCATTTTGAAGGTCATTAAAACACTGAAATTTTGACATCCATGGTCCTCTGTCATTAGACAAGCTGAATTGCCGCTAAACGGCTGCTCACCATGGGCTGCTGTGGAGGAAGCGGCTGCATGCCCAGGGCCTGACTCTGGGGCTGGCCGGGAGGCTGCGCCGTGCCCACCTGCTGCTGCTGGACCTGCTGCTGCTGGACCTGCTGTGACTGCTGCACCTGCTGAGAGGGGACCTGCTGCTGCTGTACCTGCTGCTGCTGCTGCTGAGCTTGTTGCTGTGGAGGCCACAAAAACACAAGAGTCTCCGTTCAAAAGGGTCTATCTCTATCTATACATACATACATACATACATACATACATACATATATACATACACACACATTATATATATATATATATATATATATATATATATATATATATATATATATATATATATATATATATATATATATATATATATATATATAAAGAGAGAGAGAGGGAGATTTATTGGAGGTGCTGATCCGCCTTTTGAATTTGATTTCCGGCTTTAAGGGCTCAGCCAATATTGACGCGATCTCTGATGGAGGTTGACCGACAGAGGATTATACCGATAAATATGTTGGTCAGTACCTGCAGATTAATCAGCCGATTTTAAAACCGATGATTATGACACCCAAAAAGTTAAATATTGCTGAACTTTATTACAAAAATAAACAGTACTGACTGTACCATGAAAATGTATTGTACTTTTTAAAAATGAATATAGAAATATTAATATATATTAATGTAAATAAAAGATATACATCAAAACCGCACCCAAAAGTAACACTCCAAACAACAAAATGGAGACGTCCATAATTTATCAAAAACACCACAACAAAATTTGTCCGCATTTTATTTCACCTCCAGAGGCCGCTCCCGTGCCGTATAACAAAAGAGGACCCTTCTTAGCAGCTCCACAACGGACGCAACCGGGAAAACTATCACTGTGGATTTTTGCTAATAACTGATGGCTCCAGCACTCGTTTATCGGTCGATCTCATCTCTGATTTGATAATCTGATTCCTTAAAGGGGACCTATACTGTAAAATTCACTTTTACATGGTGTGTGAACATAAATGTGTGCCAGCTGTGTGTACACAACGACCCTACAATGGTAAAAATCCACCCACTCCTTTTTCAAAACAAAACAAAAAACCTCCCATAAATCCTAAACATGAGATGCTTTCATTTTTCTCTCAAACATGATGTCAAATTAGAACAGGCCCCACCCATGACTGGTGATGGATTCTGCTCTATTAGCATAGCTCCTCCCCTGAGTGACCTGCAAAGAGTGCTATAAAGTAAATAAAGTGCATAGAGTAAATCGTGATAAATCTCAGCTTCATAAGCTTTGTAAGTGTTCTGTAACACTCTCTTTAACTCCTGGCATCAGAGCCTTAAATACACACCCACAAAGGAACATTTACAGCATGATTAATTATCCGTGGGGAATTTTGAGCTGAAACGTCACAGACACATTTTGGGGACACCGGAGACATATTACATATTTTAAAAGGGGCATAATAGTCTCCTTTAAAGCTTACAACAATGGTTGTGACCAAATTACTGTAATGAATTAGCTTCTTATAGCTAAAATGCTTTTAAATGATTAAATACAACTCCGATTCCAAAAAGTTGGATCTCTGATGGAATGGGGTGCATTAGTGCCTATGGCTTGCACATCTGTAAAAGCAACATCAATACTGAAAGGTATATACAGGTTTTAGAGCAACATCTGCTTCCATCCAGATTCCATCCCATCTTTACATATGAGAGACTGCCTCTCTAAGATAATCTTTTTATACGCAGTCATGTTACTGACCTGTTGCCAATTAAACTAATTAGTTGCAAAATGTTCCTCCAGCTGTTTCTTCTTAGTAACGCTTACTTTTCCAGCCTTTATTTGTAGAAAAATTTTTGAGAAGTGTTGAGGCCAAGAAATTCAAAATCACCTGATTTTTCCCTTAAAATGGTATATTATCCTCATAATTTGATTTACACAGCGTCCAAACCTTTTTTTTGTTTGGAACTGTGGTTGTACAAAAGCAAAACGCGTAACATCATTGTTTCATTCACCTATGGCGAGAGGACGGAATACACCCTGGATGAGATGCCAGTCAATCATAGGGCACCATCCACACACACACACACACACACACTCATATGAATCATGGGGCACATTACCGTTACAAACACTGCAGTTAGCATCTGTAACATCAAACATTAATAAAACTCAAAACCAAGCCAGATGTTCTCATTCCTGCATGGTTGCAGGTTGTTCACAGGAGAACATCTGTTCTGTCACAGTTATACTGGAAACCATTTAGGATCTGTAATTTGTACTTGTATTTTTTATATAACTGTAATATAATTATATTGTAGACTGCTATTCAAAACTTTATATGTATTTCCTCCCTTTAAACACCTTTATGAGACAACAGAAGTAAGAGTGGTATAAGATCTATGCATATCAATAATATTAACAGATCGTAAAGACAAAACACACTGACTGACTGACTGCATCAGTAAATCCCCAGGGAGTGTATTCTTTTTTATTTTTATAAACACAGGTCTGGGATGTAGTGTAAAAGTAAATGTACCCGGAGGGCCTGTTGTCTCAAGAACTGCTGCTGCTGTTGTTGCTGCTGCTGCTGCTGCTGCTGCGCGACTTGCTGCTGCTGCTGCTGCTGTTGGTCCAGCATCTGATTGGTGCGCATGTTGGGGTGCATGCCCTGCGCCTGCATGTGGCCCTGTCCCAGGCCGTGCATCATGGGAGTCTGCGGCATGGGCTGATGGGTAAACCTGCATCGCATTCAGAGGAGATCGGTTTACAACATAAACAAGAGAGCAAGGGGAGATTAAACATGTTCACGCTAGCAAGCAACAAAGCAAAAGGCTACGGACATGTACAACCCAGAGCCATGAATTCAGTGCCCAGCGACATTTGAACAGAGATTTCCTCGATGCAAATTAGGTACGACACTAAAGCAACAAATCCAAACAGCTGGCTTGAACTGACTCGGACCAATTCTATGGCATGCGTGGTCCGATGTTTCTCAATAATTCCCCCGCCCACTATTCAAGTTCCTACATGCATTACGTATTTGTGTTTAGAGACCTTACAAAGAAAAAATAAATGCTTTGCTAGCTGCCAACAAATCAACTACAAAGCCTAGCACGTAACATGTCAATCAAAACACACCCATTTGTCCCTTATTTCATTACCATGCGTTATAAGCTATGTACATACTGCTATTACGGTTTCTCGTCTGAACTAAAAAACGCTGGACAGAGCACGCCCACAAGCGACAACAGTACTGTCAAAGTACTACAATAGTGCCTCTCATTATCTGATTGCCCAACTAAAAACCCCAGTAGATCAGTCCTCGTTTTAGCATGCAGAAGCCTAGGAATGAATGTACAGCACTATATCTTAGTGGTGTGTGTGTGGTGTGTTCACTAACCTCGGCGTGTTTGGCATGTTGGTCGTGTATGCTCCAGGTGCCTGTTGGTGGACGTATCCAGGTGGCCTCTGCTGCATCTGCCTGAGAGGATCCACCACACCAGGGTTGGTACCAGGATGGGCTCCCGGGAAGCCCTGGTTATTATATGAAGCAGGAACTATTCCTCCTGCTTGAGACGGGTGCGGCTGCATCCCCACGTGAGAAGTGTAGGTGGTGTAGCCCTGTGAAATGTTCTGAGATGAAGACAGCCAAAGTAAGCAATTGTTTATGGAGCAAATTTGCATTTTAGTGCTAAATATTCATTTAGAGATTCAGTTACAAAACCTATTGCTGCTCTATTTTTATATATATATATATATATATATATATATATATATATATATATATATATATATATATATATATATATATATATATATATATATATATATATAAATAACAAAAACCTCTTAATTCTAACATCAAATCACATCACCAAAGATTACGTCCTCAGAAATACTAAAAATTGATGAGGTTGAAAATGAATGTGTATGAAAAAGCGACGTTCTGTGTTATTTAAAACTGTATCCATTAAAACATTTAATTATACCATGGTCTGTCTGAATTCTCCATTCTGATTGGCTGGAAAGGAAGGTGTGCGTTCAAACCATATAATGCACAAGGATTTCCAGTCAGTTTAATCACTGTTCTAAATGAATGCTTATGAACAACTCGCACCATGGTAACATAGTTACAGCTGCATATAGTAGTTAAACTCGCTTAGTCGTGATTAGTAAAGATGCGGCACAGACGCACAATCTCTCTTTCTCTCTAATCAACATTTATTGTAATTCCTTCAAATCTTATCATCTTATCACACTGCTCCTTCCCTGTGTATGATTTAGAGTGGGCAGAATCGTAGATCTATCGACCCATATATAAAATTAATCTTTTAAAAATCCTTTCAGTCAAATTTTATGCTTTAAACATCTACGATGGCATTGACCCGTATAAGCGGGATGATCCACGATCCACGGCTAGGTGTACGTTACACCGTTTCTATTTCAAATGTAAAGACCGGAAATCAACCCCGAGCACACAAGAGTCATCAATTAAAGTATAGTAACATGGCTTACTGTCCTGTACAAATACACTCAATCTGATCAGAAAAAGCTCAATAATTACTGTTATCCAAGTACAAGTTAACATATAATACCAAAAGTACCATTATCAGTCACTTTGTTCCAAATACAGAGAGGTTTAAAGAAACTGAAGGGAATAAAAGCATGGAAGCTCTTACCTGTGGTTGCTGCATGGAGGGGTATGGCTGATTGGGAACCATCGGTCTCATCTGCTGTCCAATCATGCTCTGGTTCTCCAGTCACAAAAACAAACAATAAGGCAAAATGTTTTTTTTTTTTTCCCTCTCTCGCACAAAACAAAGCATTCAGCATTCTTGTCAAAAAAGCTACCACTATATCATGAATAACTTCAGTTTATTCTCAGTGAATACCTGCACCACACCAGATTTATCCAATCCTAACCCATGTTCGTCTCGGTCATCTCAGCGATAGCTGATAAAATCCGAGCTGAGCAAAATTTTACATTACTACAACATTAAAATTAGCATACATTGTGTCAATATTCAGTTTGATTGTAGCATACTTCAAGGCTTCATATCCTCATCAAGCTCTTGTTGCACGCGGTCATACTTCACAGGACCAATTTGCACAATCTTCACGGTACTTTACACCACGATGGACACGCAGACGACAAAGGTCTGGAGGAACCAAACGTTTCCTTGAAAAGTTCTTGAGGATTAATTGTTCCGGGTAATTTCGGTGGAGAAGCGGCTTTAGACTCTTTACCTTTGTGTGTGCGCTGAACTTTTGTTTAAATTGTTCCAGGATCGTCACTACACGACCACTAGTACGGGCCCAAGCATAATCGCGCAGAGAACGTGACCAACGGCTAATTACGGTCTCTCTCAGCTGGCGCTTCTTGTGTTTGTGCTTTTAACATCTGTAATCAGACTCACCAGTCTGACCTGCAGCTGCTGTCGTATCTGGCCTTGTGGCATGGGGGGCTGCTGTTTGAAGCCCATCGAGTACTGCTTGTTATCCATGCCCATCATGCCCTGGAGGTTTGAAATCATGCCTGGGTAAGGGGCCCGCGTGGGTATGATCTTTTGAGGATTGTTCAAATGCATGCGAGGTCGGTATGGAGGCTCCAGTCCTGGCCCTCCTATACAATAATCACAGAAACAATGTGAATAAGAAAGATCAAAACACTGTAGTCGCTTGTAAAAAAAATCACGTATTTATTACTGTTAAAGATTGAAGCGGTGTCTGATTTCATTTCCTCTTCACTGTTTAGTCCATTATTCAGAGTGCAGCACTGTTCATGTACTGTTAATTCTCAAGGCACGAATTCTACTTCCTGGATAGTCCACTTACATTATTACCCACAGTGCTCTGTTAATGCAAACTGTACAGTATACCAAGCCTGACCTGGGGGAAGAGGTTGATTCTGAGTGTACATGATAGGCGTCTGGTTGTAGTGCATCGGTCTGTAAGAGTGGTTGGCCTGGCTCATGTTCATGAGCTCGGGATTCATGCCTGATCCAGCAAATGCCATAGCACCGGGGTTACGTATTGTGTAGTCCTGTAGAACACAGATAACGAACAGATGTTAGTCAGAGTCGAAAAAGCACTTCAAAATGAAGAGCTTTACCCAAATCGTGCTGAACTGTCTGGATGTCTGAAAGACTTTCCTGCTCTCCCACCTTCATTCTTTTGCTGCACGGTTTAGTGTTTTGAATATCCTCCACGCTTGTTGTTGCTGTTAAACAGACTGTCCGTTTTTAAAACACGAACCTTCATCCAAAGATTAAAAAAATTATTCCATGACCCGGAATCGAACCCAGGCCACAGCAGTGAGCGCGCCAAATCCTAACGACTACACCACCAGTTCGGTTTCAGTAAACTCTTATGTTTGCGCCTTCTACGCGTTTTTTCCCCCCAGAATACATTCCTGTTTTCCTTAAAACAGCATTGTTTTTTCCATTTCAGTTTAAAAAGTAGTCAGCTTAACGTATTGAGAAGTTCCTTTCTTTTAGGCTGGTCATAATACTATGAAGTAAATGTATGACATATGAGCATGAAAGTAAATAAAACATTTGTCTGTTTACACACTGAGTACAACCATTCAGTACATGGCCCTGTTCACACCTGAACCAGCATTCATACACACTACCGGTCAAAAGTTTGTGGACCCAGAGCCTTAACTGGCAAGCCACCACCACCTCTTGATGTAAACAGGGTTCAATGAGACGTTCAATTGATCACACCACATTCGGAGGTGGTTTGGGACGCATGTGACCACATAACATTTGTCTTGTGAACTCAAAAGGACCGCCTAATCGACTGCGACGTTGCCCTATGATTGCAAAAAGACGTACTCTTTACGAGTTTTTTGTTTGGAAATCTCACTGAACGGCAGAGCTCGGATAAAAGCGATGCTGTAACAGAGATGAATGCAGCCTCATTTCACAGCTTCTTTCGTCGACTAGTATCTCGAATGTTTCATTTCGAAAATTGAAACGCCGTAGAAGACAGATGAAATAAAACGTGCGTGACGCCGTTCTCCCTGCAGAAATGGAGAATGAAATCCAAGTCACGAGTGGTCACTGGAGATGCATTCATAACACCAGAAGCATGCAGCCAAGCATTTTGGCTGTCCACTCATTATCGGATCACTCGAGACGGAGTTTAACACCAGGGTGTGAACAGGACCCATTTGACTTGAGTATTAACTTGTGTTTGGTAAAAATAAATAAATAAATAAATTGACCCCAAGCAGCAGAAACACCACACAGATTAATATATTTACATAAAATTAAATAAATAAGTTTTAAAAAAATCCTATTTTAACCAACCTCTGGTTTATTTACAGATGAAGTTTTCTTCTTCTTGGTCTTCTTCTTGCCCGGTTCAGCCCCCACACTAGGCACACTCTTATCAGTCTTCACAGCCTCCACCATCTTCTTCTCTGGTTCTTGCGGAACAGGCGTCGGAGGCTCCTCCTCCTCGGGAGGCAGGGGGAGAGGCTCCAGGTAATAGCTGCGTGGTTTGGGTTTCAGATGAGTGTGATAAAGCAGGAGCCTTTGCTGCTCCTCGAAGCGGGTGACCTTGCGGTCTACGCGTACTGTGCCGAACCAGCCCCAGGAAAGAGGAGCAGAGTGCTTCAGGCCCTCGAATACGTCCCACGGGGAGATCTTCTGCTTCGTCGACACTTGTAAACCCTGTGCAGCAAGAAGCACAGACAGAAAAGGAGGATAAATAGTTGAAATAATCACAAAATATTGGCCGAGGTAACCAATACACTTTAATTCCTGGATTAAAAGGTTAACAAATGAACAGGAGTCTAGATGATGAGTACCTCTTTCTCAAACCCAGCGATTTTGTTCCCCTTGGTGTCTATAAGGGATCCCTGGGGTTCACAGGTAATGACGTCCCGGGTCTGTTTGGGTAGCGGCAGTAACTGTCGCACCTTCTCCAAACTCTCAGACTGACGATCCCCCAGCTCTTTCTGCACAGAAAACCAGTACACTCTCAAAACAACACTGTACATTGACCTGGGTGATCAAATACAACCTACACCACGTCAAACATCTGAGCAATGAATCATTATTCATCAGTAAGGCTAAAAAGGAAGCTGCAGCCTTGGAGACTGATGACAGCTAGCCACATGAGCAAATTTAGCATTGTGTCTCGCGCGCTCACCCTGAGTTTCTTCACCAGGTTCATGTAAGCCCTCTTGTTCTCCTCCATTCCACCCTGAGAAATGCTGGACATGTCGGCTGCCAGTGTTCCGTTAATCAGCACGCTCAGCATGTCCAGCACGGTGGTGAACAGCTCGCTTTCACACAGAGACACACAGACAAGTCACGCAAACGGTTTCCGCAGAGACAACAGATTTTCATTTGGTTGATGGCATTTTTATTTTTACCTATCCTATATTTTGGGTACAATTTTAATTATGTTTTGCTCCTATGAGATGATGAAATTTAAAGACCGGTCTAATTGGATGCAAAGATTTGTACACTAGCAGGAATGTAGCACAACATGGAGGTGAATGCAGCGGTCTATTTATGTAAATGCGAAAGTGCAATCAAAATATGTTGATCATTTTATATATATCTGTGTGTGTGTGTGTGTGTGTGTGTGTGTGTGTGTGTGTGAAGAAGAGGTGTAGATTTTGGCCAAATCCAACCTTTCCGGATTACTGCCCCCCCCTTCATTAACAGCTTGTCCCTCACTTGTTGGACTGCATGTCGACTGTGCCACTGCTGATGATGTCAAGGAGAAGCACCGCCCACTCGGTGGTCTGCTGCGTGCTTCGCTGCACTGTGTCAAACATCCCGCCCACCTTAATCAAATGGAAAAAGTGTTATCAAAACCGAATCACTGGAGCGGCACGTGAGAGGAAAGAACACGGCCCTCACCAAGTTGAGCCGCAGCTTCAGGGCCTCGTGCATCATCTGCTTGGCCTTGCAGTCATCCTGGTACTGATCCTCACGCCAGTTAGTGACTATCTATTAAAGGTTCAGCAAACACAGTGTTCAGGAACCACAGACGCAAACCATCACTAGACAGAGATTTGACTGGAGCTGAGATCTGGGTGACCAGAATGACTGCTCCTCACATCACTAATATACTGTATGTATGGTTAATATTTATTCGCACATCAGACCATGCCCCATACATTCTGGCCAAGACTCCAAAACAGGATGTAGCTTCGATTACATTAGAATCGTAATCAGATGAATACATGTGACATTTGAACTCGTTATCCTAAGCAGCCGCTGTACCTGCTGCACTTGGCTGTAGAGGGAAGTAAGGAGTCCCTCTCTCTGCTCGTCCTGGCCCTTCAGGCATGTCAGTACCAGAGACAGGAAAGGTTGCTGACTCAGCAGTGACATACTACAAAACAAATCACACCACAGGACAGTATGAATGAATAAGACCCAGACCCCAAATACGCACGATCTATATGAGGAAAAATGCATAAAGAGGAACCATGATATTTACATATGATCATAGAAATAACAAACTAATTGAAATGACACAGAGTGACTTGACAATAAAATATCCAGATAAATTAATCTGCAATATCATGGATAGAACATATTCTAACAACCTACCCCATTGTTACCTACTGGACCAAATACATGATTAGATGTTTTGTAAATAGAGGTATCTTTATTCGGGACTGGTATAGATTTATAAGTTATCTTTATAGTTAATTGCCCCCTTAAACTTAAAATCTGGTTGTGCCACCTTTAGCAGCAATAACTCCAACCAAATGCTTCTGATAACTGGAGATCAGTCTTTCACTTTCATCTAGGACTAGGACTTACTCCTATGCTTTGTATCATTGTCTGGTTGTATAATCCAACTGTGCTTGAGTTTCAATTTACGGACTGAAGACCGGACATTCTCCTTTAGCATCTTCTGTTAGAGAGCGGAATTTATGTTTCCCTCAATTATTGCAAGTTGCCCAGGCCCTGAAGCAGCAAAGCATCCCCACACCATCACACTACCTCCACCATGCTTGACCGTAGGCAAGATGACGTTTTTGTGGAATTCTGCGTTTGGTTTACGCCAGATGTAACGGGACCCGTCTTCAAAATAGTTCCACTTTCAACTCATCAGTCCAGAGAACATTCTCCCAAAAGGTTTGAGGATCATCAGGTGGAGTTTGGGCAAAATTCAGATGAACCTTAATGTTCTTCTGGGTTAGCAGTGGTTTTCACCTTCCATGGATGTCATTTAGCCCAGAGTCTTTCTGATAGTGGAGTCATGAACAGTGATTTATTAATGCGAGAGAGGCCTGTAGTTCTTTTCAGGTTGCCCTTAACACTTTTGTGACTTCCTGGAAGAGTAGTTGCTGTGCGCTTGGAGGAATTTTGGAAGGTCTGCCACTTCTGGGAAGGTAAACTACTGTGCCGAGTTTTTCCATTTGGAGATAACGGCTCTCAATTTGGGGTTTTTTTTGGAGTCCCAGAGCCTTTGAAATAGCTTTATAACCCTTCCCAGACAGATGTATTTCAATCACCTTTTTGCAGTAATCAGGCCTGGTTTGCAGTAATCAGGCCTGGTTGTGTCTAGTCCAGCTGAACCTCATTATGAATGCAGTTTCATACATTTGGGGAATTAGTACACAGGCCCGTTGGTATGGGATAATTTATTTGCTTCAATAAATAAATATCATTTAAAAACTGTTTTTGTGTTTACTTTGTTTTACCTTAGATTGTTTTCATTTCTGAAAACATTTAGTATGAGATGTACACAAAACAGAACAAATCAGGCAAATATTTTTTCACAGCACTGTATATGTTTATTAAGGCATGCAAGTATGTATGTATTTCTGTATGGATCAACTGTATGAATCCAACATTGGAACAGCAAGGTCAATTCTTTACTTACTTACTTTACTATACACTGAAGACGTTTTGGTTCGACAGATCAGAACTTTACCTTTCATTTCTTAATATTTACATCTATACAAATTAAATAACACACAAGGTGCCATGTTCCATGTTGTTTAACACGACGTAGATGTAAATATCAGGAAACAAAAGCTGAGATTCATCTCATGGTCTCAAATGAACAACGTCTTCAAAAGAACTGGCCTTGCTGTTCCAATACTTTCAGAGGGCACGCTATCATACGACGTGACAATTTGCCGTATTGCTCATTCCTTTTAAATGAAGAGACGTGGTTACTTTTAGCTCGATTTCAACAAATTTTTGTACCTCTTTTGTTTCTGACGATCTCTCTCCTTGCGAGAGGACGACCCTAGGTGCTGCCCCTTCTCCAGCTCCTCCCCGGCCGCTTTCAGGACGTGTCCCTGTACTGACGTGGGCAGTTTAGCGATCAGCGGGGCCACCAACCACACGCCCGAGCGCTCGGAAGAACTACACACACACACACGCACACACACGCACACACACGCACACACGCACACGCACACACACGCACACACAAACACATGCACAAAACACGTCAACTCAGCTCCACACAAACTGCCACTAATGCACCAGCATGGAACCATGGCTGCTTGTTAGAACCGCCAGGCCACTGACTGATTGAAACATTTTCCTTTTTCTTTTAAAAGTTTGCAAGAAGGTTACAGTATGTTTAAAAGGCCCTCCATCAAGCAGAAACCCAGTAAGGCGAGAGAGGCCCTGAGAGGATGATGATTCTGCCGAGCCCCGATTGGGGTCACGCACCTGAGCACTGGTTTGAGCTTGCTGGTGTTGTTGCTATTGGAGACAGAGCTGCTGGAGGCGGCCGAGCCGTTCCAGGAAGGGTTACTGGAGTTCATCTCCGCAGACTTCTGGAAAACTTCAATGGTTGCCTTGGCGATGTTCTCCAGCAGGGAATAGAGCTCCTGTAAACAGTGAAAATGTGCTGCGTCAAGATCTAATCTATAACCCGGTGTCCGATAACATTCCCTATCGTAGTAAAAACAGCACTAAGCAAATACTGCATCTACAGATGGGTGAAAAATAAAAGGAACCCAACCCCGAAAAACAAGACTCTCAGACTTAATGAAGGCTTTTCTGTTAATTCGTATCTTATTTTCTGATTACTCCTGGACACTGCAGAAACTTTTGGGAGATTGTGTTTTGCGTTATTTGAAATTAAATTCCCCAAATGCTCTTTGAATGCCAAAAGAATTGAGCTTCGTGTTAGCGGCCTTTCATTTCCTTTTCAATAAGGGGAAATGTGCAGGAATAATTGCCCGTAATCAGGCGCACGTGACAGATATGGTGTTAACCCCCCCGTGCTAAAACAGCCTAAATATCCTTTTAATGAAAAACTACTAACGATCATGTTGACCGTACATCCATTTCGACTGCACTCGTTTCTGTCGAGGCGAATTCGAGGCGTGCAACATTTCTTACATTGTACTACCATTATTAGATGTACTTACATTATAATGTGTACTTACATTATTAGAACTTTGCTTGATCATTAGCTGGAGCTCAAGAGAAGACTGTCTCATGGTCCACTGATCCAGGTTCTGCAAGAGAGAAAGACACAGCATGAAAGACTGAGTGTGAGCAAAAAGCACAGAGGAGTGAAGGGGTAGAAATGAGGGTCAGTTTTAAGAGGCACTGCTTACACACAGCATAATGTATACTTGAATTTATACCACACGACAGACATAATTAACACTCAAAGAAATGAAGGCTTGAGAATGCCACAGAGATCCAAATATCCAAACAGTGGTTGTTAGAAAGCAAACATACAGTGCATTTACATGGACAACAATAATCCGATATTAACATGATTAAGAAAGTATCATGTAAACAGAGATTATTGATGACCTTAATCTGACTAAAGTTAAACTCGAAGTAAACACAAATCGAATTAAGACGTGTGGAGTATTCCTGTTTTAGTCACATTATGGAAGTCTATTACAGACATGTACACACCTTAATCACACTATTAACATCGTGTGAGTTTTCACCACATTCTGCGACAGGACACGAACGCACACGGCAGTGCTCAACCGTTTAACGACAAACAAGAGAGCACGTCTGCGTACGAAACCACGTACTTACCTGCTATATAGTAAGCAAGATAGTAAGCAAGCATTTATACCAGCTACTCTATAGAGGGTAAGTACGCGGGGTTTGGGACGCAGCCCACGGCTACAAGCAGTCGTCTATTTGCACGTATAGCATGACACATAACTGCACTTGAAGCTTTCGTAAAATTAAACATGAATCACCCAAAACTGTATACGGCCTATAACACAACACGGGAACATGAAAGGAATATTCTAAAAGCGACTCATGAAAACACCTTAATCACAATATTGTTTTATTCAGAATAAGATCAATAATTAGATTACTGCTGTCCATGTAAACGTAGTCAATTACACTTTTTATATGAACCTTATATTTTATATAACCTTATATTTCTTACCAATAGCGTAAGCTACACATCTCATGACTGAAACACTGGATGCATGATGTATTACAGTAGTAAACCTCTGTACTAACACGGCGTACTACATTAGTCTGTATTAATGCAATTAACTAGTTCTCCATCTGTTATTATGTTACGTTAAATACTCAGTGTCTTGTTTTGGTTGCCTGGAAACTTAACTAGCATGTAAATCTCTTAAGTATTTATTTTATTCTTTTAATTAAGCAGGCTTCACACAGTGTGCCTCAATGAGGAGACACGGTAGATTTGGCAATCTTCCTCAAGAAAATATGGAATGAATGAATGAATGAATGAATAAATAAATAAACAAACAAAAACAAACAAGTGAGTTAGTGAAACCCACTTTTGCACCCAACCTAGCACATCGGAATTTATTTAACGACGACGTCTGAGCAACGCTTTCGGCGAACAGGCTTTAGTCAGATTAGCAGGCGGACTGGACGTTGGTGATGAACAGAAATGAGCTGAAATTGCAGAGCAGCTTCTTCAAAGTGGAAACGGATCTCCTCACCACCCCACTGAATATACGTCTGGACAGAGAGATTTTGCACCTCGAATAGTGAAGGCTAAAGCAGGGGGAAGAGCCTTCGGTTATAGAGCCCCACAGTTATGGAACAGTCTTCCTATTAGTGTTCAGGACTCAGACACAGTCTCGGTGTTTAAGTCTAGGCTTAAAACGTATTTATTTACTCAAGCTTACCCTGACTAGATTATATCTAACTACTTCAGTCGTAATAATCTTTTTTACCCTCTCTCCTTCTGCCGAGCCCCACACGATTTTATGGAGATTCTGGAGATCCAGATCCTTTCTGCCTCACGATGGAGCTCTCATCTACTCCAATTCCAAACTGCTGGGACTACGGCTGCTCCTAAGACCTTGCAGACTTCTTATAAATCCATAATGAACTTTTTCACACTATCTGTTGTTACCCAGATGAGGATGGGTCCCCTTCTGAGTCGGGTTCCTCACAAGGTTTTTTCCTCTTAAAACATCTTATGGAGTTTTTCCTTGCCACCATCGCATCTCAGTGGCTTGCTCAGTTGGCATAAATGCACACCTTTTACATCTGTATACCGTGTTGATATTTCTGTAAAGCTGCTTTGAGACAATGTCTTTTGTAAAAAGCGCTATACAAATAAAATTGAATTGAATTGACTTACGGGGATAACGTTTACACTGTAAAGCCGCTACATCGGCCTTACGGGGATTTGGAATAGACGACCAAGCCGGTATTTTGTCCTTACGGGAATAGATCAAAGACGGGCAAGCCGGGTTTTCTGCCATACGGGGTAAGAGGGTTAACAGCCGTGAACGTGAGTGTGTGATTCAGACCTGGAGGATGCGTTTGATGCGCTGTCTCTGAGGGTTTTCTCCTTCCTCGCTGTCCAGCTGTCGGTGTGGGTAACAGATGAGCTGCAGCAGCCTTTGTGCCTGGATGTTTACCAGCACCGGGTCCTGAAGAGCACTGCTGTCCTCCGAGAGAGATTTGAGACAGCGCTCTCCCACCCACTCCTGAAACGGAGACGGATAACGGATGAAGTGATGGAGAGACACACAATATTTCACTCATTTTGTTTAAAATAAATACATAAATAAGTAAATAAAGAGCTAATCCTGTTATTCTGTGAACACATTACAGCTACATGAACCCAAACTGGTTAAGTGAATAGCATTACACTCCAAAAAATAAAAGCAGACACTCTCGTGGTTCCTCACCTGCTGGCAGATGCTTTTCAGCACGTACTTTGCGTAAACATCGAGGCTGGCGGTTTCTATGGAGATGTTGCGGCCTCCGGATTTTTTCGAGCCCATGTCGTCCTCCCCGATGTCATCCAAGCCAGCAGGGTGGGAGAAGCCCGAGCCTTTTAACTCTGCGTCTCCTACATACGTGGTGGACAAACACACAAACCTTCGCTAACTTACGTTTAACAGACCGACTTTTTATCCAGACTTTTATTTGTTCGTGAGCATTCGCGTCGGAAATGATTCCTCAGCTCGGTAAACAAACCCAAAATACACCCGATCATCTTGAACAATGCATGCCATGATCAACGTTCATACACACTACCGGTCAAAAGTTTGTGGACACTCGGCAGAAATGTTTCTCCCGATCTTAAAAACCTTTTGAACTGATGGTGTGTGATTAAATGTTTGAAATCAGTGTTGTAGACAAAAACTAATTCTGCCGACGTATAAATATCTTTTTGAATGGACCAAGTAAAATATTAAATTATTTTAAATCATGATATAATTCCCATAGTTCCATTTGTTTAACTCCAGAGTTTTGATGACTTTATTATTAGAAAATGTGGAAAAAATAGTAAATAAATATAAAGAATGGGTGCGTGTAAACTTTTGACTGGTAGTGTACATGAACTACAACAAAAGTAAAACTGGCATGGAATTTAAAACAAAACCTCACCGAGCATGAAGACAGCCTTTAGGACGGCAAACACCGCACCCACTACGATGCTGTTCTGAGATGCAGCCAACAAATGGCGATCACATGACGACCTGATGCCCACTGCCGCCTTATCTGAGGAAAACAGTGCAGTGTTCTATTCAGAAATTACAATTAAAACAAGTCCATCCATCCATTTTGAGTAACTGCTTTTCCTACACTGAGTCGCGGGGGAGTCTATCCCGGGGCACGAAACGGGGGACACCCTGGACGTGGTGCAAACCCATCACAGGTCACACTCACACACTTGCACTCTACGGTCAATTCTGAAATTTCTATCAGCCGATGACGAATGTCTTTATACCAGGCGGGGAAACTGGATTACCCAGAGGAAACTCAGCATTTTTGAAAAATCATTACTCCCAATTTCTGTCTGGTATATGCAAATCTCGCATGCACACGTGACAAAAGTGTGTGTTACCTGTCTTACTGTCCTGCGGGCATGGATTTCTCTGAGGGGTTCTGAACAAATGCAGCAGAATCCTGCAGGTCAGCCTGGCTCCTGGCTCGGAGTCCTGCTCACTACAGGCTGTAACACACACATCAAATTAAACCATGCTAAATACATTGTCCATGCAAAATACGATCATATTACACAACATACTGCATGACAAGATCACATCCTGTTTGTTTCCTTTTGTTCAGGAAGGCTTCTACATGCTTGATTACATCATAGTATGTACGCTCACTGTCCACTTTATTAGGAACAACTAGAAACCTGCTAGGTAACGCCATTATCCAATTTAGCAGAAAGTATGCTTCATTTACCCGCAGATCGCACACGTGCATTTATCATTTTGCACTACTTAGTTGTTCCACAAGGTGACAGCAGTGATCAAGGGAGTGGAAGGAAAAAACATAATAAACAGAAGGGACAGAAACGAGTGCAGGTTAGAAAGTCAACACATTTGTATAATCCTAGCCTTAAAGTGTAGGATTTGTATACGTGTCACCTAAGTGCGGTGAGAGACGGCCCAAATGTTGTTCTTTGTGTTGTTGCGATTGTTCTTCGTCGTCGTTCTTCACCCAGAAGACCTGCTTTACTGCTCTGTACTGACTCTTGTAGGCCAGGAAGAGTAATGCAAGTTGTCCTAATGCGTGTGTTGACCGCTGACCGTGTACATGTCAAATGGAGTATACTTTGAAAGGCTATGCGTACGATTGCACAGACACACTCGCATATGCATTAAAAAAATAAAAAAAAATAAAATTAAATTAAAAAAATAAGTATACCAGAGGCCAATCATATGACGGAATACAGTTGAAGATTGGACAAACATCGGCAATGTGGTTTTTTTTATCAATAAAAAGTTCTGGTTGATCAAAAAGTCCCCCCCAATATATCCATATATCCATCTAACTTTCTATCTGACAAATATTTCTCTCCTCGCTCCCAACACCACAAGCTAGACATCAACGTTCAGGCTTAACTGAAAACTGGAGAGTTTTGGCATTGTGAACACTTCAGGTGACTTCTGAACTGAAGAGTTGATTTTGCATTAATTTCGCAAACTCCTGGATGGACGGAGACACACAGACGAAACTTGTGAGACTGGTCCACCTTTGAGACTGCGATCTTATCATATAATAGCAGGAGGCATGTCTTCTAGAATCAGTGACTATATTATTGTACTACAGTATAATGGCTTTGGTTACACAACTCCATAGGAGACATGCCTGGGGCTGAGCAAACCACAGTGAAACCTGTATAGGGATATGAATCACCATGCCCGGAATGTGTCTCTCACTCACACACACACACACAGCAGTCTGATCCGGTGTCTCCCTATGAGTCACTGTTCATAGCTGTGTGAGCGCAGTGTATCCACACAGTGAGAGGTTTGCTTCAAGACCCTGCCGAAACACTCGCCGCCTCACTCTTACACAAGCTGCATAAATATAATGGACAGATGCAAAAAAGGCACAGGGTCTAGAGAGACTTGCTTTGAAGCGTTTTTGTAGAGCACTAAAAAAAAAAAGTCTTCAGCAGCACTGTGCGAAATAACTCTGAAATCTAGGACTATATTTACTCAGCCAGAGAGACGTGAAATGTTTGTCTAGTGTGTGAGCAGCTCCCTGGTTGCAGTACAGACAGACGGACAGCTCGAGACCAAATTCCCAGACGTGTACTCACTTACGGTGTGCTAATGCAAACAGCAAGATCTCTACGCACCCGAGGCCCTGTGATGAGCTCCAGAGCATCTGGGCTCTTAACTACATGTACAACGTAACGGCAGGATCGAGGAAAATGTAACTCAAGTCATATGATCATTTAGCCATTAGTTCTGCACTGTTTCTATGGTAACCACTGTAAACATCAGCTTGTTTATTGATTATATATTAATTATAATAGATTAGACGGGACAGTTTATATTAATAAAACCATTCTCTCCAAGCATTTATGTTTTCAATTATTATATTAAAATAATTTAGAGAGTAACATGAATGAAAATGAAAGAAAGGCAGTTAGTTGTTTTTTTAAATATAGGTTATGATGCTGTTGTGATGTGCACAACTTATGCTTGTTTTACTTTGGTCGATGCAATGACTGTAAAATTCCTCAAAAAATTGTTTATCTACATGTGCTGTGAAAAAATATTTGCCCCATCCTGATTTCTTCTGTTTTTTGTGTACATCTCATACTAAATAGTTTTAGATCTTTGGACGAAATACAACATAAAACAGTCAACCCGAGTAAACACACATTACTGTTAGTAGATTTTTTTTATTAAAGCAAAAAAAAAAAGTTATCCAATACTGATCACCCATGTGAAAAACTAGTTGCCCCCTTAACGACAACCAAATGCTTCTGATAACTGGAGATCAGTCTTTCACTTAATTCTAGGACTTACTCCTACACTTTGGACCATTGCCTCACTGAACCCCCTTATGAATGCAGTTTCATAGATTTGGGGAATTTGTAATTACAGGGGCAAATACATTTTCACACAGGGCCAGATGGTATAGGATAACTTTTTTTTTGCTTCAATAAATAACATTATCATTTAAAAACTGTATTTTCTGTTTACTCAGGTTGCATTTGTTTGTATTTATTTCTGAAACAATTTAGTACGAGATGCAGAAAAACAGAAGAAATCTGTATGGGGGTGAATACTTTTTCACAGCACTGAATAATCTGCACATATTATGGTTTTTCAGATTTTACCTTTCATATAGTGTGTTATGGAGCTGTATGTGAATGTAAAAAGTTATTGACTACTAAAAGAAGCTGAAATGAGTTGTTAGTAATTCCAGACTTTACTTCCTGTACTACTGTACGTAGGTTTATAACAAAAAGCCCCGCCTCTGGTCTTCATCAGCTGCACGCTGACAGCGGTAGACCAATCATAACAGACTGGGATGTCTGACCAATCAGAGCAGAGTATGCTCTCTGAAAGGCGGAGTTTAGAACGAATCCTTTAGAACGAATCATGTAACGTTTGGGGGGGGGGGGTGTGTGTGTGTGTGTGTGTAAAGCTGCAGTTTAAATTATGAGCACATTAAAGTGTTTCTTGATCTTGGATGCATGCAAATCTTTTGCATGAGAGCTTTAAAACCATAATAGGTGCTCTGGTGGTGATTAAGACCTGGTGGTGCTGATTATTCTCTAAACTGAAGGTATATTCCAGAAACACCTGAGACCAGGTGTCATTTTTCCTGTTTCAGTTTTAGCTTTCAGTTTGGGCCCTTAAGGCGTAAGCGCCTTTTTTTTTTTTTTTTGTTGTTTTTTTTTTTACTTTTCTCCCTTTTTTCCCCCCCCCCGCAGCCTTTATACATGACAGCTTTACAGCTGCACATTTGGAAATGATTGCTGTTTGGCACTGTTCCACCAGTTTTATACAACATAACTACACAAGTCATATCTGCTTTTGAATCAATAAAAACAGAGACTTCTTGTAGCGTTTATTTTGTTGTTACAGGTAACAACCTAATAGCACTCTCCTAACACTCGGCATCCATTCCACCCGCCGACCGAGACCGCTTCTTTTCTCAAAAGTCACCATTTCGTCCGATTCTAATTTCCCCTGAGAATACACTCGGATACAAACGACTTTAAAAACTAACTCGTATTAAATGCGACTGAATTAGTGTGTCTGATATGTAAGAACCCAAGATCATATTACAGATGAAATAAGCAAAATTCTAGAATAGTTTAGAGAAACTCCAACTTTCATTCAGCTTGGTCACAAGCTAATTAAAAATAAATAAATAAATAAAATTGTGCAGTATATAATATGGAAGCCCTAAGCAGCCATGTATTATTCATTTTTTTTCTGTTGTTTTCTCGTGATCTCGACTTCATTTTCCTGTGTACTGGACATACATCGTCTGAAGTCAACGGGGGTTTTTGATGGGTTTTTTGTTAAATGTCTGAAATAAGATCTGTGGTTAACACAAGCTGAATATATGGTCGCGTTTTATACTATGACATAAAATACATCAGTAATACCCCACTCAGGATTTTTAAAAGCGTTTTACATGTCTTGAAAAAGAGGGTAGGGCGCTGTCGAGCGGGTAATGGAGTAGGTCGGTTTTCAGTTGAGCTCCCACCAAACTTGTGTTTTTTTTTTAAAGTTAATAAGTGTTTTTTCATTGTTAAATAATAGCATACCCTGTTCCGAACACGTTTTCTTAAACTGATGGTGCGTATATTTGCGTGAAGATGGTGGCAAACTTGCGGTATAAATTTACAGAGTCAACCAAATCTAGGCCCAGTGCCGCTTCGACTGCGAGTTCTGCTGCCTCCCTGAGCTCGGTGCCCCCGCCCCCGTCGAACAGCCAGGAGTTAGATGCTGAATCATTGAAGACTGATATCCTACTTTCACTAAGGGCCGACATTGCTGCGGTGATCAAAACGGAGCCGAAAAGTGCACTTGCTGAAGGTTTCGACTTTCTTAAGAGCGAGTTGCAAGCAGTGAAGGCGGAAATTCAGAACAATACGGCCGCAATTCACTCCGAAATCGACCAGATGAAAACCGCAATTAAAGATGAAAGGTGAAAGGTGGGCTAACGTCCTGGTCGGATGAGGTGGCAGTCTAACAGAATACGGTGAAGGACCTGGCAGTGGAGGTGGGGGGGACTCAGAAACAAGTGTGAGGACATGGAGGGCAGGCTGAGGAGATGCAATATCAGAATTCTGGGGGTAGCGGAAGCGAATAGATTCAGCTCCACAACATCGGTCTCTGAGTTACTGCGAGAAATACTACAGCTGGATAGGGATGTGCTGGTGGACCGCTCTCATAAAAGCCTTGGTCCTGTGAGGAAGGATGGGAAACCACGCGCCATCATAGCCAAACTCCACTACTACCAGGACTGCGTTGAGGTACTGAGCCGGGCGCGCTCTCGAGCTCCGCTCCGGCATTATGGTGAGACGATTGCTATCTTTCCGGATTATATACGTCAGGAAGAATATCATCACTACGGTAGAAGGCTGAGTGAGTGACTTTGCCCCGGCTAATTCATCGTCTCTGAACTCTGATTGGATGATAACTGTTTGATCACTTCTACTGTAACAAGGAAGATAATCAACTCCGTTGTCTTATTTTCTGTTATATACGCTATATGATAGGGTGTATACTTCTACACTGTGATAGGATGCACTTTTTCAATTTAATTTTCGTACCAGGGGTTCGGTGGGAGCTTGAGCAGTAGGCTCTATAGACTTCCTCCACATAAGCACTGAATGTGCTTGTGTGCAGGGCCCTGCAGGGCTCAGATATCTAACATTTCTCTTTTTCTTCTCTCATTATGACTGACTTCAGTATTCCCAGAGGATTGGATGGAAGTATGGTTAATTTCGTGAGCTGGAATGTTAAGGCACTTAATCATCCTTTGAAGCGGAAGAAGGTTTTTACACATCTGAAACGGCTTAATATAAATATTGCATTTCTTCAGGAGACACATCTACGGTCATCAGACCACGCTAAATTGGGAGGGGAGTGGTCAGGACAGATATTTAATTAAAATTTTAATTTGAAGGCTAGGGGGGGCAGCTATATTATTTGAGAGAAAAACACCATTTACGATGACAAGTGTGGACGCTGACCCCGCTGGGCGCTATGTTACTGTCATTGGGCAAATTTATACTTTCCCAGTCATCTTGGCCAGTGTTTACGCACCAAACTGGGACGATTCAATGTTCACCACAAATTTTTTTTCATGCCTACTGAATACGTCATCGCATTACCTTATCCTCGGCAGTGACAAGAACTGTACACTTTCCCCAGTGTTGGATCATAGCTCACCTAGATCCTCATCCCTGTCGGGGGCGGCACGTTCTATCCAGCTCTTCGTCGAGTCGTACAGAGTGGTGGACGTATGGCGTTTTCACAACCCTGCTTCGAGGAGTTACTGCTTTTCTCCTCAGTTCATAATACATTCCCGTATAGACTATTTCTTTGTGGACAAGAGAATGCTTCCCCTCATAGACAGATGTGATTATGGACCTATAATTATTTCAGATCACTGCCCCTTGACTATGAGAATGCGTATCCCAGATACGCAATCCAATTACCGCCAATGGACACTTAATCCTCTGCTCCTGTCAGATGATGTTTTTACTAGTTTTATTGCATCTGAAATTTCGTTTTTTTTTGGATATTAATCAAACTCCTGGAATGTCCTCCTTGACGATTTGGGAGTCACTGAAGGCATATTTAAGAGGTCAGGTCATCTCATACTGTGCTAATCAGAAGAGAGTGAACATGGCTCGACTTAAAGAACTGGCGGAAGAGATTCTTGAGCTGGATAGGGCACATAGCCAGCTACCTTCTGCAGATTTTAGGAAGAGGTGTTTGTCACTGCAGACAGAGTTTGACCTTTTGTCGACGAAACAGGCTGAGTATCTTATCTCCAAATCACGATACGGGTTTTATGAGCATGGGGAGAAGGCTGGACGGATTCTTGCCCAATAACTAAGACAACGGACTGCTAAACTGACCATCTCTGAAATATATGATGAGCAGGGCTCAAAATGCACAGATAATCATAAAATCAACTCCAGTTTTCAAACTTTTTATATGTCACTATATAGCTCAGGCCCATCTGTAGACCCTTCTGCATTGGAAGACTTTTTTAAGACCCTGCATGTTCCGTCCTTAGATCCAAGGGAGGCTGCAGAGCTGGAGGAGGACCTCTCGGTGGGGGAGATAGCCTCAGCGATTGGCTCTATGCAAAGCGGCAAGTCTCCAGGACCGGATGGTTATCCAAACAATTTCTATAAAAAGTTTTCAAGGCAACTCTCCCCATTGTTACTAACGGTTTTCAAGGAGACAATCTCCTTGAGGGCCCTGTCATCTACTATGCGTGAAGCAGTTATCTCCTTACTCCTTAAGAAAGACAAAAGCCCTCTTGAGTGCAGCTCTTACCGGCCAGTTTCTTTACTAAATATTGATGCTAAAATCTTTGCTAAAACTCTGGCACGTCGCTTGGAGGGAGTTCTTCCATCCATTATATCACCGGACCAAACTGGTTTAATTGAAAAGGCATTTGACCGGGTGGAGTGGGGGTATCTCCTCAGCGCGATGGAGAGGTTTGGATTTGGTCCCAGGTATCATGGATCAAACTTCTATATATGTCTCCGAGGACTGCTGTTCGCACTAATAATAATTTGTCCACCTACTTCGAGCTCCAGCAGGGTACAAGACAGGGTTGTCTTCTATCACCACTGCTATTTGCCATTGCAATGGAGCCACTTGCTGTGGTGCGAAGACAGCATGCTGACATTAGGGGGATCTGGCGTGCGGGGATAAAGCATAAAGTTTCTTTGTACGCAGACGACATGCTATTGTTCATTTCACAGCCCCTTGAGAATTTCCCCTGAACTAATGACCCTACTCGAGGTTTTTGGTAGAATATCGGGCTATAAGATCAATATTCAAAAAAGTGAACTGATGCCTGTTGGGGAGGCGGCACTCCAGGTACCCCTAGACTCATTACCTTTCAAAACTAGTCTAAAGACATTCAAGTATCTCGGGGTGTGAGTTACGCATAGTTATAAAGACCTATACCTTGCTAATTATCAGCCCCTGTTAATTAATCTGAAGCAGTATATTGAGCGGTGGGATCCCCTGCCTCTGTCTCTGGGGGGCAGAATCAATGCTATAAAGATGAATGTGCTTTTTATAGGTTTTTCAGTGTTTCCCAGTGGTTCTTACAAAATCCTTTTTTTCCCAAAACTGAACAATCAGATATCGGCCTTTATCTGGAACAAAAAGCCACCACGGATCAAAAGGACTACATTGCAGAGACCTCGAGCGAAGGGAGGGATGGCACTACCAAACTTCATGTACTACTACAGGGCAGCTAATATAAGATCATTGTTGTACTGGGTGGGGGAAGAGTGCAGCAGCCCCTGTGTGGACACTTATGGAGGGGGCGTCTATCGCGTCCACCTCCCCGGCAGCCTTGCTGTGTGCTAAATTACCATTCACACAGCCTCCGTCTAGCTTTACCTCTAATCCAGTTGTTGTACACTCAATCAAAATTTGGAATCAGTTCAGAAGATCTTTCTCTTGTGGACTTGTCACTCATGGGGCCAATTGCAAATAATCATCGGTTTCTCCAGTCCTTGTTGGATAAGACTTTCGTTACTTGGTCTAGAAAGGTAGCGGTCTTACTGTCTGATCTCTATTTTGAAGGCATTTTTGTCTCATTTGAGCAGCTCATGCAGAAATATGACATTCCCAGATCACATTTTTATAAGTATTTGCAGCTTAGAAGCTTTGTGGCCTTAAATTCAGACACCTTCCCGCTGTACCCTTCTAATTCGCTATTAGATGCTATTTTTTAACTGGGAACTGGCCAGGAAGCGGACAATAAGGGTTATCTACTCAGGATGCATGACTTGTCCCTAGATCTCCTTAAGAATAAATGGGTGGCGGATTTAGGTGATGAAATTTCTGATGCTGATTGGTACAGGGTAATCCAGGGGATTTTCTCCTCTTCCATATGTCTCAGGCATGCGGTTGTCCAATTTAAAATTGTTCACCGCATGCATTGGTCCAAAGCTAGACTCTCGAAGATTAATTCCAATGTAGATCCCACATGTGACCCATGCAGACAGGCCCCAGCTACTCTGTTGCATATGTTCTGGACATGTCCAAAGTTGTACACATTCTGGCAATCTATATTTGAGACCTTTACTAAGATATTGGGAAGAGTAGTACAGCCGTCCAGTCTTATTGCGATGTTTGGGGTGACCCCGGAGAATACTTCTTTTAGATGGTGCGAAACCAGCATGATGTCCTTCTGCACTCTCCTGGCCAGGAGATTAATATTGTTTAGATGGAAGGATCCTGCTCCACCGGTGTATGGTCATTGGGTCAGGGAAGTTATGTCTCATCTTAAGTTGGAAAAAATTAGGTACACTGGCAGGGGGGCGACTGGCAAATTTGACAGAATCTGGCAACCTTTTCTGTCAGAGACGTGGATGCTGACAGTATTGTTATGTGATCATTGTCTATAATTTTGCTTAATTTGCTCTCTTCTATGGCGGTCTGGCTTTATAATATGTAATATGTTCTGTGTCTGGCACTTGGGGTGGGGGTGGTTGTTCTGTCTGTCTGGTTGGTGTTGTTTGTTTAATTTGAAAATGTTAATAAAGAAACCTTCATTAAAAAAAAAAAAAGGACGGTAGCTAACAAGTGGCTAAACGGTACTACAGAGGTTGTCAGGGACATTGCATCATCACGTCAACAGGAAATCTGTTCTACTACAGCCTCGTTGTGTTTAAACGTCCCAACGTTTAAACACAACGATTTATCGGTTTATAGTATTTTACAATTGTATTGGGTTTTTTTTTTTTAAATAAAGATTGAAAGTGTTGTCGGAAGCGTAGCGGTGGTGACGCTGTAGTCATGTGACCGTGGTGTAGTTGTTTATAGCCCAACATTAGCTTGTTACTTCTGGAGATCGTATCAAGTCTCCAAAATCTTATGAATCTCATCTTTATGAACGAAACCTGTAAGAATCATAAACTTTTGTTGGTCACAGAGTTTATTTTCCGCAATAATCCAAAAGCCAACGGAAAAAAATCCTATTGGCTTTTTGTGGAGGGAATCAGGGTGATGTGAACTTCCGGGGTGGCCTTAAAAAACCTAACACCCTCCAGGATCGACGATTTCCACTTTACTGTCTCACATTTGAGAAGGGGACACACATCCCTCTCGCTTAATGATAAAGATAAAGTCCAGCTCTACAGCGTGCAATTATTACATTTATGATGGCGAAGATGCCCCCGTGTGTGTAACACCAGTCCCATTCACAAAGCACCAGATTTTCTCACAATAAAATTACATCGTGAGAAAACAACAGAGAAAAAACATGAATAATGCATGGGCACTTAGGGCTTCCGTAATATAATTATATTTTCTGAATGATTTTAAGCTTAGTGTGAAGGCACTACAGTACCAGCATTGAGGAGAGAAGGGATGGCCACGCAGCGCACCAAATCCTCCAGAAGCAGACACTGCCGAGCTATAAGGATAGCAACAAACGTAGCTAGGGAGTCGTGGAAGGATAAATCACTCACCTGTAGGGAAACAAAATGGCATTTTAAAGACAGGAGGTAACGTGTAATGAACATTGTTGTCATGACCAGTTCCTAAACCGTCCCAGAGAGCATGTGATGTCATTTAATATAAAAAACTTTGTGGAAATCCATCCCCTGGTGAAACAGTGGAGTAAACGCTACCAAAAGTACACCCTCCTGCTCACTCGCCCCAGAGACCCAACCGTCACCCTACAATTGTGCTAAACTGCATTCTCTCTAAACTGGTTTTAACCTATGCTGAAAAAAATGTTACATGTCATTGAATCAAGTTACAGAAACACAATCCACTTTGGGACACTTGTACAAGATCTTTGATCACGTTTTTTTTTTTTTTTTACAGCCCTGACTATAGTAATGCGACGATTCAACATGATTCAATCTAGTAATTATAAATGTGTAGAATTAGGGTGGTTTGCACGCTGGGCACGTACGTACGCGTTTACCCTGCCACTCACGGTACACGTGTGTAGTGGAAACCAACGCAGTCGCCATTGGCTAAACACATGAACAAGGCACTATACTTCCTGGATAAGTGCAGACCAGAGTACCCAGTGTGTTGTGGTGCGTCGCATTGCATTTGCGTTCACGAACCGCAGCTCAGTTACAGCGTGATCAGACTCAGACCACCTCCTACAGGCAGGCCTGGGTTCGGTACCACAATGCAGTTCCCGCACCGCATGACAGCTTTTTTTTTTTTTGCCTTTGTTTATTTATTCATTTTCATATGATTCATTTACATGTGATTCATTTACATATGATTCATTTTCATGTGATTCATTTACCTAAATAGCCAATTAGAGCCGAAGAGGGACACACAACCAAATTCTCCATAAAACAAATGGAGACAGTAGTGTTTCACACCTAGAGTTGTCCATAAAGTGGACATAGAGTAAGCTAAACCTAAAAAAATAAAAATAAAAAAAATAAATTCCAGTAAGAGAAAAGTCCCCTACTGACTTCAAATCTAATAAATAGTCTGCGCACTTTAACAAATATAATGTCTTATTATAATGTCCTTTTAAAGACTTATAACTAATAATATTACACAATGTAGCACATAAATTAAGTTAAAAAAAGAAAATAACTAATAAACTGAAATAAACTCTAACCCAGTCAGAGCATCAAAACAGAGAATACAGAAGTAGACTTAAAAAGAGCGAGACCACAAATTGTGGATGAAGTAATGCACCGACAATATCTTCAATAAGAATTTGAATTATGTAGAGCTGGAAGGCCGAGTGCAAAAAAAGAATAAAGAATGAAATAAAATAAATAAATAAAGAACTAAAGAAGAAATATAGAACACTACACTGTGTAGGTGATGCAGTTCACCCCGGTTAAGAGTTTAACGTAGTTTTCTGCTTCCTCCGCTGAAATAAAGTCTTTCTGAACACCGTGTATACGTAACGTGAAGCCGACCTGGGTGAAGTATTCCATAGCGCGCGCCCTCAAAACCACGAAGTTGACACCGAACCTCGTTAAACGCGGCCCGGGCCCAGGCTGTCTTGACTGTGTAGTCAGGAAAAATGGAGATGGTCAAATCCCTCACTTTAATCCGGTGGAGCTCTCTCGCACGGCGTAAAATATCAACACAGTCCCTGTGATAATGGGATCTGCACACAATAGCTCGTGGTCGTTCAGCTTCGGCTGGACCGGTCCAGAACCGGCTCCTTCTCCAGATCAAACGCCTCTTTCAACAAGGTCACTACAGCAGCGGTTGTACAGGTGTCAATGCCCTCTGGAACTCCAACTATCCTAACGTTATTACGCCGTGACCTCGACTCCAAATCCTCACATTTACAGTGAGGGAAAAAAGTATTTGGTCCCCTGCTGATTTTGTGCGTTTGCCCACTGACAAAGAAACGATCAGTCTATAATTTTAATGGTAGATTTATTTGAACAGTGAGAGACAGAATAACAACAAGAAATTCCAGAAAAACGCATATCAAAAATGTTATAAATTGATTTGCATTTTATTGAGGGAAATAAGTATTTGACCCCCTCTCAATCAGAAAGATTTCTGGCTCCCAGGTGTCTTTTATACAGGTACGAGCTGAGATTAGAGCACACTCTTAAAAGGGAGCGCTCCTAATCTCAGCTTGCTCTTAACCTATAACAAAGACACAATCAACAAAAAAATCAATCAAATTCCAAACACTCCACCATGGCCAAGACCAAAGAGCTCAGTCAAGGTGTCGGGACAAGATTGTAGACCTACACAAGTCTGGAATGGGCTACAAGACCATTCCCAAGCAGCTTGGTGAGAAGGTGACAGCAGTTGACGATTATTCGCAAATGGAAGAAATACAAAAGAACTGTCAATCTCCCTCGGCCTGGGGCTCCATGCAAGATCTCACCTCGTGGAGTTGCAATGATCATGAGAACAGTGAGGAATCAGCCGAGACCTACACGGGAGGATCTTGTCAATGATCTCAAGGCAGCTGGGACTATAGTCACCAAGAAAACAATTGGTAACACTTGTTTTACCAACAACTGAAATCCTGCAGCGCCCGCAAGGTCCCCCTGCTCAAAAAGCACATATACATGCCTGTCTGAAGCTTACCAATGAACATCTGAATGATTCAGAGGACAACTGGGTGAAAGTGTTGTGGTCAGATGAGACCAAAATGGAGCTCTTTGGCATCAATTCAACTCGCCGTGTTTGTGTGGAGGAGGAATGCTGCCTATGACCCCAAGAACACCATCCCCACAGTCAAACATGGAGGTGGAAACATTATGCTTTGGGGGTGTTTTTCTGCTAAGGGGACAGGACAACTTCACCGCATCAAAGGGACGATGGACGGGGCCATGTACCGTCAAATCTTGGGAGAGAACCTCCTTCCCTCAGCCAGGGCATTGAAAATGGGTCGTGGATGGGTATTCCAGCATGACAATGACCCAAAACACACGGCCAAGGCAACAAAGGAGTGGCTCAAGAAGAAGCACGTTAAGGTCCTGGAGTGGCCTAGCCAGTCTCCAGACCTTAATCCCATAGAAAATCTGTGGAGGGAGCTGAAGGTTCGAGTTGCCAAACGTCAGCCTCGAAACCTTAATGACTTGGAGAAGATCTGCAAAGAGGAGTGGGACAAAATCCCTCCTGAGATGTGTGCAAACCTGGTGGCCAACTACAAGAAACGTCTGACCTCTGTGATTGCCAACAAGGGTTTTACCATCAAGTACTAAGTCATGTTTTGCAGAGGGGTCAAATAAATTGATTTATATTTTAATAAGGGAAATAAGTATAACATTTTTGACATACGTTTTTCTGGATTTTTTTGTTGTTATTCTGTCTCTCACTGATCAAATAAATCTATTATATTAACTATTAAAATTATAGACTGATCATTTTTGTCAGTGGGCAAACGTACAAAATCAGCAGGGGATCAAATACTTTTTCCCCCTCACTGTATTCTCTAACTGAGTCACGGTCGCAGTGAGAGACTCGATAGTAGTCTTCATGTGAACTATATCATCCGTGCAACCGGAGAGCGCGTGCCCCATCTCCCCAACAGTACCTTTCAGTGTTGATATGGTAGCCTCAGTAGCGACTTTATCACTAGCCAGCTGTGTTTTCACGGCCTGCAGGTCAAGCTGGATAGTAGACAGCGCTTCCCTGAAAGTCTCCTGAAGATTCTCCTGGTGCTTCTGGAACTCCTTTTTAAAAATATCAGCAATGTCCTTCCTCTGTAAAGCCAGCAGCTCAAGCATGAGTGTGGCGAAGTCAGGGTCACCGCTCGGGGATGCGGATTCACGGGGAGAAGGAGGCGCGGCTGCGGATTCACGGGGAGAAGGAGGCGCGGCTGCGGATTCACGGTGAGAAGCTCCCGGCGCACTCTCTAGGCCTCAGTTTTGTCTGAATGCTACCACCGGTTTTCAGGTTCTTCCCAGACATTTTAACTGTAACGGATCGTAGTTGAGGCGGATGCAGGTGCAGATCAAAACTCTTTATTGAACATAAAGACAGAACTCAAAGTAAACGTGGTATAGAGCAATGTCCTTCTTGGTAGCACGACCGCTACAAACACAACCAATACCCTCACTAATACAAACAATAACGAGCAACGTGCTCCGTAACTCAGGCGTTTAAATAGCATTTAAATAATAATCAAACTCAAAACACAAACACCTGTGACCCAGGTTCCATGTTCAATCCCGGAAGTGAGTGAACAAAACAAGGTCACGTGACCCATCCGAGGACGAGCCACAGCGCCCTCTGCTGGACATACTGTGACATTACGAACTACCAAGTTAAAAATACAAATAAGGAATCAAAGTAGAATAAGTCAAATATATTATAGGACCAAAAAATTGCTAATTAATTACAATTTTAATTGAGATCAGCAGGAGACTCAAACTTCGCGTCTTACTCCATCAAACACCGAATTTGAACTTTTGAACTTGTCCTGTTAAACCGCTGTATGGTCTTGGCCACGGTACTGCAGCTCAGTGTCAGGGACTTCTGTTTTTCAGATACTCAGAGAGTCCTTTGCCATGAGGTGCCATGTTGAACTTACAGTGACCAGTATGAGGGAGTGTGAGAGCGATGACACGAAATTTAACACACTTGCTCCCCATTCACACCTGAGACCTTGTATCACTGACAAGTCACTTGACACCGGGGAGGGAAAATGGCTAATTGGGCCCAATTTGGACATTTTCACTTAGGGGTGTACTCACTTTTGTTGCCAGCGGTTTAGACATTAATGGCTGTGTGTTGAGTTATTTTGAGGGGACAGCAAATTTACACTGGTACACAAGCTGTACACTCACTACTGTACATTGTAGCAAAGTGTCATGTCACATGAAAAGATATCAAATATTTACAAAAATGTGAGGGGTGTACTCACTTTTGTGAGATACTGTGTGTGTGTGTGTGTTTATATATATATATATATATATATGTGCTCTTGGCCTCTGTCAAGTTTTCGATCTCTGCTGCTTCATACACACACACACACACACCTTTCACTTTCATACCTATTTTAATAATGTTTAATAATATGTCTCACTTTCTGCATGACTGGCAAAGCCACAGTACAAGGTAAAACATGTACCTGAAGCAGTGTGGAAAGTGTGTGTGTGTGAGTGCGTGTACTCACGTCCACATTACAGAGCAGGTCGTTGAAGCCGCAGTTGCCGTTGTTGGAAGAGCAGCACAGAGCCTTTAGGACCCCCAGCCACTCTGCGCTCAGAGAACGGCAATATGCGGTCAGCTCCGCA
Source organism: Ameiurus melas (assembly GCA_012411365.1). Classification (NCBI taxonomy): domain Eukaryota; kingdom Metazoa; phylum Chordata; class Actinopteri; order Siluriformes; family Ictaluridae; genus Ameiurus; species Ameiurus melas. The sequence continues at coordinate 6,111,707 of CM022764.1, forward strand.
CAAAGGATACCGATATCATTAACCCTGACACAACACACACACACAATTTCTAACATTAAACAAAGTTCGTGGCTTCAAAGGACATTTAGATCAATAGATTTTGGAAGGATTTGGGTCACTTTCCATATAACCAGTAACCTAAATAATAGTAAAAGCACATCCAGATATTTATTAAACATTTATTATTATAATGCTCAATCATTTCTATCTTTTCATGGTGCACAAGTCGAGGTCTGGTTTGGAGAACAGTGAAGACCTCTGAGCTACACATTCCTTGTCTAGTGTCTTTAACATAGTCCTTGAGACGAAACGAGCAGAAAGACATAATCCCTAGCTGATCTCCAAGGAACTAAACAGGTGAAACAGGATTTCGGAAACATCCGTACCTCTCGGGATCGCGGTGGTCCACACACACGTCCATCAGGACGTTACACACGAAGCTGTAGCGGTTGGCTGGGCTGTCGTTGAGAATCTTTCCCACCATAGAGTGGTTGAGGTTGTGGGCTGAAGGGTTTGCTATGGCATCGATCATAAACACCTGGTCCCACAGCATGTTGGAGTCCGACGGGTCAATGTTCCAGTAGATAGAGTTCTTCACCTTGGAGCAAAACTCACTGAGGTGGGGACAGAGAGGAAAAAAAAAAGAATAGGAAAAAAACAAAACAAAGCATAAAAAACCCACACATTGTGGAATGGGAGAGGACGTATAAAAGTATACGGATTTCTTGAGGAATTTCCCCCGAGATGTTTTTTTATACAGTACTAAAGGAGTTCCCACAGATGCTGGACTTTTATCGGCACGATTATATTTTTGTCTACAACACTGATTTCAAACATGTAATCACACATCTTCAGATCAAAAGGTTTTGAGATCAGATCAAAAGGGTATGAACTCTGTCTCACCTGAAGATCTCTCCAAACTTGCTCTTCAGGTGACTGCAGGAGGTGTAGAGGTCGTACAGGTAGGCTAGGATACAGCGCTCGGCTGAGGAGCAGTCTGCAGGGTTCACCCCTGACTTCACCACGATGCGCAGCCTGCGCGCGCACACACACACAAGATCACCAATCACTACACATCCATCACACACTGCTTTACTCAAACAGGCAGTTTGACAAGTGTGGTTTATTTTTTATTTATTTTTAAATTTTATTTATCGCACATATTCCAGTTAAGGTTTCTGGGCACACAAATCAGTTTACCCAATCAATGCATATTTAATGTGTTTATGTCTTCATTACACATGAACATGGTCCTTACGGTAATATAATCCACGGCATGATGGTAACTAGCTAGTCGTTTGCCTACGCTGCAGTACTTCGTGTTACTATAGCAAACATTTTGGCTTGAGTACAAAAAACAAATTGGATGTGATCGTTTATGACATGCAACACAGCCCCCTGGTTTAAGAAATGAATCAGATTTATTCTTGTACATGAACAAAACCATAAGGAATTAATCAGACCTGAACTAATTGTTGGCTTAAAAAATGCTTCAAAGGATTGGAATGAGCCGTTAGCATTATGCCACAAAGTGACACTTAGTTTTAACCGATGCTCATCTTATGCTTATCTGTAAACCTGTGTGTAGACAACGTCTGTGCAGATGGCATATTTTTTCAACTACATAGGTTTATATGATATGGAACAGCGCCAGGAAATAGACTTGAATACATTATCTGCATTAACATATTTTTATCAAACTAGTCCTATTGGTTTTAAGGAAGTGAAGACGTTTTCACGCGTCTGAGTGGGCCCGGGTGGGCCGTACCCGTCGAAGACCTGCGCGGTCTGGTCAGGGTTGAGGATGAGGCAGGAGTGGTAGCGTCGGAGCACAGCGACGATGCACAGACACAGGCTAGTGGTGTAGCTGCCCGCCAGACTGGAGGACTTCAGCAGGAGCTCGGCCTCCACCAGACTCAGCTCGTTCAGCAGCTGACACACACACGCACATCATATGAGTCGCATAAGAATGACATGCCTGACCGATGAAGACTTGTAGTCGTGCTATTCTGCCATTTATTTTACGTACAATGCATCTTCATCCAAAAAATATCACATACCAAATATGCTGTTTCTAGAATATTTAATATTTAAACAATAGAATGGAATCAAGGATCAACATGGAGAGGTTTCAGTTCGTTCAGTCGCTTAGTACCTGAATGGCAAAGTCAATGAGGCCACTTATGTTTAGGGAGTATTCCATGAGGTCAAAGATGAACTGGATGTGCTGGACCAGGGGAAGGTGATAGGACATCCCTAAGGCAAAGCTGGTGATTTGTTCCAGAACGTTCCTGGACACCTGGACACACACAAATCCAACTCTAAGTTTGAGAACAGAGCGCATGTTTACATGTCCAAAATAATCACACATGCAGGAAAAAAGAAAAAAAAAAAAAAAAAAAAAAAAAAAAAAAAAAAAAAAAAAAAAAAAATAAATTAGCTATGCGATACTAAATGACCATCTTAGCGTTAACAACTAACTTTACCAGTAACTACGTAGCAACCAGGAAAACCACTGCATTCGTTCTATTTATTCGTAATAAATCTCATCGTGTGGTTAATGCTAAAATTGACCAAAGTTTAATATCGCTAATCAGTCTGGTCTCAGGTTGCTCTATACATAAATAAATATTTGGGAATTTATAGGGTTGCAAAAGGCATACAATAATGCTGCTCGTTAAAACGCACCTATTAAGGTTTTGAAACACGCATAATTTTGTTTTAGAGGTTTTACATACATCTAAGGTTAAAAAAAACAAACCAAAAAAAACACTTTAACATACTCATTATTTAATCTGCAGCAATAACATTTCCCCACTCAGAGTCACAAACAACTCGTTAAATGATTCGTTCTAAAGTATTCATTTGAAACTCCTCCTTTCAGAGAGCATACTCCGCTCTGATTGGTCAGATGTTCCAGTCTGTTGTGATTGGTCTACCGTTGACATCAAGCGGCCAGTGAAAACCAGAGGCGGGGCTTTTGTTACAAACCTACTTAGGTCTTTACAGGAAGTAAAATCTGGAATCACTAACGAATCGTTTCAGCTGTTCAGAATCGCTTCCTTCTTTTGGGAGTCAATTTGATTTGGTACGTTGCAGACTTTTTACATTCTTTTACAAACAGCTCTAGGACACGCTTGATGAAAGGTAATATTTGGAAAAACCATAACAGGTGCATTTTAAGCTGTCTTTAATGCGATCCAATGTCAGAGACTTTTCACCTACTTCTACTATGTACTGAAAGAACATTTTTGAGCGTCTAGCAAAAGAGTGCGCAAGTACGGGGACGTACTAACAGGTCACGTAACAGAAGAGAACACCTCACTAAAAATGCGTCAGGTTTGCATGTCGAATTCGGCGAAGCAACCCGTTGCAAAGCTCCTCCACCCTCACGCAAGGATTTGCAGGCAATATTGGTTGGAAAAAAATAAAAAATAAAAAAAAAAATATATATATATATATATATATATATATATATACATTTTTTACCACATATACACACACACACACATCTATATCTGCATGTATTTCAATAAAAGTGTTCACGGATCCACATTAGGAAAATCCCCCAGACCATCCAGGTATCTATCTTTGGCATACTCATTTCAACATGCTACCATGTGGGACACGCTAATTCTAATCTCAGCTGCTGTTTAGGAGGGATAGGCTTTACTCTGATTGAAGTCGTTGTGACATTCTGTTCAGACGACTGGGTAAATAATCTCGGACTGGTCGTAATCAGGCAGTGCTCACATCGTGTGTGCATTTAAACGGTCTAACTTCAAAACTGATACGGCTAAGCAAGCTTCATCTCATGAATAAATCCAGCCCAGTGACCTGTGGGAAAGCAAACGAATCCGAGAGGTGAATCGAACCTGAGAGGTGACCTGGTGCTGGTCGAAGTGGGAGAGGTGCTGAAACTTTGAGAAAATGTCCTCTGCAGTGGGAAAGGCCTCTGGCTTACTTCTCTTCCTCTTCTGTCCCTCCTCTCCTCCTGGGAGACAGACAGAGAAACAGAAACTCATTAACAGGTAAATAATTAATGATCTTAAAAAAAAAAAAAAAAATACACATATATACATATATGTATAGATTTTTTTTTTAAATCATCAGTGGACACGGGGGTCTGAGAAACCTGGAGGAAGTTATGTTGAAGTAAGTACGGCATGTACGTTCGCTATGCTGCAGTAGAACGTGTCCAGGACAGGGATTATCTGTCTGGCATGAACCGAGGTGGAAAAAAGTACGGAGTATAATATTAAGAGGTTCAACAGCAACAGCCTCAAAACTCAGAGACGGAGCATTGCTTTACTCTAGCTGACTGGGACTCAGACACTTAGCAGGGAAATAATGAGCAAATAAACGCTTATTAGCATGGAAATGGCCTGCAGATACACATACACAACAAGAGCTGTGGGGCAGTGCTCAGCTTGAGAGAGAGAGGGGGGCACAGACAGAGAGAGACACAGATGGAGAGAGAGAGAGACACATATACAGAGACAGACACAGATAGAGAGGCGTGCACACAGAGAGAGGCACAGACAGAAAGAGAGAGAGAGAGAGAGAGACACACACACACACACAGAGAGACAGACACACAGAGAGAGGCACAGACAGAAAGAGAAAGAGACACACACACACACAGAGACAGACACACAGAGAGAGAGAGACACACAAAGAGAGAGAGAGACAGACACACAGAGACAGAGGCACAAAGAGAAAGAGAGAGAGAAGAGACACACAGAGACAGAGGCACAAAGAGAAAGAAAGAGAGAGAGAGAGACACACAGAGACCGACACACACACGGAGAGAGGCACACAGAGAGACACAGATAGAGAGAGAGACGCACACAGAGAGAGACACAGATAAAAAAAAAGAGAGAGAGTCACACAGAGACAGACAAGATATATAGAGAGAGAGGCGCACAGAAACAGAGAGAGAGAGACACAGATAGACCGAGAGACACACACACACACAGGGATGGATGGATGGATAGATAGATAGATAGATAGATACATACATACATACATACATACATACAGTGGTGTGAAAAAGTGTTTGCCCCCTTCCTCATTTCCTGTTCCTTTGCATGTTTGTCACACTTAAGTGTTTCGGAACATCAAACCAATTTAAACAATAGTCAAGGACAACACAAGTAAACACAAAATGCAATTTGTAAATGAAGGTGTTTATTATTAAAGGTGAAAAAAATCCAAACCATCATGCGGGGTGGCAAAAAGTGATTGCCCCCTAAACCTAATAACTGGTTGGGCCACCCTTAGCAGCAACAACTGCAACCAAGCGTTTGCGATAACGTACGCAATGAGGCTTTTAGACAGCGATGCGGAGAATTTTGGCCCACTCATCTTTGCAGAATTGTCCTAATTCAGTTACATTAGAGGGTTTTCGAGCATGAACGGCGCTTTTTTAGGTCATACCACAACATCTCAATAGGATTCAGGTAAGGACTTTGGCTAGGCCACTCCAAAGTCTTCATTTTGTTTTTCTTCAGCCATTCGGGTGGTGGACTTGCTGGTGTGTTTAGCATCATTGTCCTGCTGCAGAACCCAAGTTCGTTTCAGCTTGAGTACACGAACAGATGGTCGGACATTCTCCTTCAGGATCTCTTGGTAGACAGCAGAATTCATAGTTCCTTTTATCACGGCAAGTCTTCCAGGTCCTGAAGCAGCAAAACACCGCCCAACACACTACCATACCACCATATTTTACTGTTGGTATAATGTTCTTTTATGAAATGCAGTGTTCCTTCTACGCCAGATATACTTGGACACACACCTTCCAAAGAGTTCCACTTTTGTCTCATCGGTCCACAGAATGTTGTCCCAAAAGTCTTGGGGATCATCAAGATGTGTTGTGGAGAAATTGAGACGAGCTTTGATGTTCTTTTTGCTCAGCAGTGGTTTTCTCCTTGGAACTCTGCCATGCAGGCCATTTTTGCCCAGTCTTTTCCTGATGGTGGAGGCATGAACGCTGACCTTAACTGAGGCAAGTGAGGCCTGCAGTTCTTTGGACGTTGTTGTGGGGTCTTTTGTGACCTCTTGGATGAGTCGTCGCTGCGCTCTTGGGGTAATTTCGGGCGGCCGGCCACTCCTGGGAAGGTTCACCACTGTTCCATGTCTTCGCCATTTGTGGATAATGGCTCTCACTGTGGTTCGCTGGATTCCCAAAGCTTTGGAAATGGCTTTATAACCCTTTCCAGACTGATAGATCTCAATTACTTTCTTTCTCAATTGTTCCTGAATTTCTTTGGGTCTCTGCATGATGTGTAGCTTTTAAGGATCTTCTGGTAGACCTTACTGTGTCAAGCAGCTCATATTTAAGTGATGCCTTGATTGTGAACAGGTGTGGCAATAATCAGGCCTGGGTGTGGCTAGAGAAATTGAACTCAGGTGTGGACAACCACAGTTATAGTATGTTTTAACAAGGGGGGCAATCACTTTTTCACACAGGGCCATGATGGTTTGGATTTTTTTTCACCTTTAATAATAAACACCTTCATTTACAAATTGCATTGTGTGTTTACTTGTGTTGTCCTTGACTATTGTTTAAATTGGTTTGATGTTCCGAAACACTTAAGTGTGACAAACATGCAAAGGAACAGGAAATGAGGAAGGGGGCAAACACTTTTTCACACCACTGTAGATAGATAGATAGATAGATAGATAGAGAGAGAGAGAGAGAGAGAGGGGAAACAGTAACAGAGAAAAATCCAGTGTAATGAACGGATGGAACGGTGAATCAGTGTGTTGTTATGCAGTACAATGATCAATAAAGTTTTATTGTTGATGGGTTGCTCACTTTCGAGGGGAGAAAGCTGTGATAAAGAGACATGAACTGCGTGTTTGGTGAGGGGAAAGTTCACACCAGGACCTCCCAATTTACACAGAAAGAAGAGAACATCAGTCATCCATCCTCTCAGCTATTCATTAATATTCATTAGAGAGCAGGCGTGGACTGAATATTTAATACGCTTGTTGTTAAATCACAACACTCACACGACAAACAAACGGATCTGTCCAAATAAATCAGGCCAGTGATCATCTTTACCACCTTGAACTAGAAACGTAAAAAAAAATCAGAACCTGTGGGTCTGAAGTGTCGCTCGAGCACAGATCTACACAGACTGTACAATCATTCATTACTGACTACTTATTACTGAGTCCATGTGACTACACACACGGACTCCAGTCACGCTTACAGCACCCCAGCAAACACCTTCTGCACGGTGTCTGTGTGTGTGTGTGTGGGTCGCAGTGGCAGTACCAGTCTCAGCTGTGCTCTTGCGGTTCAGCACTTTCAGGATGTCTTTGGTGATCTTCTTGATGGCGTGCCGAGCCTCGTCTCGCTGCTTGCCCACTCCGTACAGAACCACAAGGCGCTGGTTGCATTCGTGACTGGCACTTTCCTCCTGCAACACACACTGGGTCATCAACAATGGGCGCAAACACCCCCTCCACCCCATACACAACCCCCACACCCCACCATGAGGAGGCATTCTCTCATCTACAGAAATGCCATTTTAGAAATCTGATTTAGGAACATCCTGGACCATAGCGCTGTCATGGTAACGAATACGTGAAACTGGTTACAAGTTATTCAGCGGCTGAAAGAATGGTGTTAAAATTCAATTTAGCACCTTCCTTATTTTCTTCCTTTCCTTTCTGTTCCTTCTGATCACTCCTTCTGCTCATTCCTTTCCGTTAATTTCCTTCCTTTTCTTCCCCTCCCTCCTTCCCATCTTTTACCTTTCTCTCCCGTCCTTCCCTTCCTTGAATTTTCCTTCCTTTATTTAGTTTTCTCTCATTTTTCTTCCTTTCACTTCTTTCATTTCCCTTCCTTTCTGTTCCTTCTGCTCTTTCTTTTCCTTTGTCCTTCTTTCTTCCTTCCTTTCATTTTCCTCCCGTCCCTCCTGCCCATCGTTCATCTTGCTTTCTTCCCTTCCTTGTCCTTTCTTCCCCACTTCCTTTCCCTTAAGTTTCCCTTCCTTTATTTAATCCGCTTCTTTCATTTTCCTTCCTTTCGTAACCTCCTTGTCCTTCCCTTTTCATTTGCCTTCCAGTCATCTCAGTACCTTTATTCCAGTCATGTTCTCAGGACCACCGGGCACGAGACGAGACTACACCCTGTGTGTGATACCAGTCCATCCTGTGGCACCATGCAGACAAACATCCACACGCAGGGAGAATTTATTTGAGCCAGTCCACTGACAGGCAGGTTTTTGGGATGTGGGAGGAAACTGGAGTACTCGGACAAACGCTGGAACTCGGCAAAATATAAATGCAATAAATCCTGCCTTAAAACATGGAGGTGTTAACTGTATAATTAGCTTCCCCTACTTTGGTCCAGCAATACCTGCATTCATTTCTGCCAGTTCCTATCACTCCGACATGGACCTCCAGGGGTCTAAACCATGACCCTCCTAAACACACCACATGTAGGGGAATGGATCTCACCTGAGGGATGGGGAAGTGCGTAGCATACTGGATGTGGCGTGGCTGCTCGTACACTTGCGGGAAAGTCGGGTCCAAACCCTTCTCCTTGGCCGTGCTTTTCCCATCCTGCTCCGGGGCAGCTTTTTCAGGAGAGGGGCTTCCCTTCGCCTCACAGTGCATTGGGGGAGATAACATCTGCTCAAAGACAAGCCAGAATGCTCAGTTTAGGCACTACAACTGGTCATTTCAACTAAATCACTTCTAAATCTGGGATTTTTAATTAGCAATGTCGGATCCCAGTCAAACTGTTCATAAACTACATCATATTAATCTCCTCTGGTAAAATCTAATAAACAGCATTATTTTCAGCTGGATATTGCGTTCCGTGTTTATAACCCACCTCATCAAAATTGGCGCTGGAGTTGTTATCAATTTCCATGGGCTCAGACAGACCAGTGTCCTAGAGGGAAGCGGTAGAGGAAAAGAGAAAGAAAAAAACCAAAAAAAACATTAATTTCCCAAACAAGGTCTTTATAAATGAACCAGGAAACACGCAGATCAAACCAAGCGTTTACATGCCTCCATTTTCACCCCGCTTCCCGTGTCCTGCTCTTTGCGTTCCGACTCGTCAGAGGGCTCGTCGCTTGGGGAACGTGGGCGGGGAAGGTGGGAATCGGAGGCCAGGTCGCCACGGGAGATGAGTGTGCACATGTAGATGTTGTGGGAAAAGACATCATGACGGATGAGCTCGCAGAAGAGCAGCACCAGGTTAGAGAACTCCACGCGCTCGCTCTCGTTACCAGGCTCAGCTGCACAGAGAGAGACACAAGGTGCACGAGGTCACCAGACGTGCGATGGTTTATTCATGACTGTAATAGCTACCTAAAGACTGCGGCGCAGAGCTGGACACGCAGCCACTGAAGCATTGATATAAATCAACACGATGAAATACATACTGTCTATGTGGAAAGGCATTCATTCACAATTAAAAACGTACGTTCCACTACACATACGAGGATGAGTGGGCAGAGTGTGACTCACTAAGGATGGGGGCCTGAGTGTCCAGGAACTGCAGCAGAACGTCCTGGAAGACGGGTAGAGTGGCGGCTGAGAGAGAGCCGGAAGACACAGAGCCCTTCTCGTCCACCACCTCTGACTCCCCGCACCTCTAAGAAGGCACATCGACGAGAACGAAGAAGAAATGTATTCGTTAAGTGTGTCGACCTATTTAGATCATGATAAACTTCAAAAAGGTAACGTCAGTGATCTAGTTAGTAAGACGAATTTTTAGGGATTTCAGGGATTTTTATTCCCCCTCATGTAAAAATCTATCCTAAAAATCCCGGACTCCACCTCTAAAATCATAAATTTAAATAAAAATGCTTACATTGAAGCTAGTGTTAGAATTTTCCCCACAAAAGGATTTATTAAAAACAGCACAATTAAGGCGTATCAGTAAAAGTTCGAACCTCTGCTTCGATCTCGGTCTGCCTCTTTTCTAACAGCTTGGCCACCACCATTGCTCTGTGCCTCCCAGAGCGTTTACAGCACACAGCCCACTCGCACAGCAGAGTGACCACTGCGTCGTCGTCCGGACTCAACTATACACACACAAAAAAAGGAATTGGAAAAATACAGCGGGGGAAAAAGTATTTGATCCCTTGCTGATTTTGTACGTTTGCCCACTGACAAAGAAATGATCGGTCTATAATTTTAATGGTATATTTATTTGAACAGTGAGAGACAGAATAACAACAAAAAAATCCAGAAAAACAAATATCAAAAATGTTATGAATTGATTTGCATTTTAATGAGGGGAAATAAGTATTTGACCCCTCTGCAAAACATGACTTAGTACTTGGTGGCAAAACCCTTGTTGGCAATCACAGAGCTCAGACATTTCTTGTAGTTGGCCACCAGGTTTGCACACATCTCAGGAGGGATTTTGTCCCACTCCTCTTTGCAGATCTTCTCCAAGTCATTAAGGTTTCGAGGCTGACGTTTGGCAACTCGAACCTTCAGCTCCCTCCACAGATTTTCTATGGGATTAAGGTCTGGAGACTGGCTAGGCCACTCCAGGACCTTAACGTGCTTCTTCTTGAGCCACCCCTTTGTTGTCTTGGCCATGTTTTTTGGGTCTGTTGTCACCTTCTCACCAAGCTGCTTGACAATGGTCTTGTAGCCCATTCCAGACCTGTGTAGGTCTACAATCTTCCCTGACATCCTTGGAGAGCTCTTTGGTCTTGGCCATGGTGGAAAGTTTGGAATCTGATTGATTGATTGCTTCTGTGGACAGGTGTATTTTACACAGGTAACAAGCTGAGATTAGGAACGCTCCCTTTAAGAGTGTGCTCCTAATCTCAGCTCGTTACCTGTATAAAAGACACCTGGGAGTCAGAAATCTTTCTGATTGAGAGGGGATCAAATACTTTTTTCCCCTCACTGTATTTAAGAACAATATGTTATGCAAATTAAATGAAATGGGCTTGAAGGGAAAAGGAAAGCAGACACTTCGTTACCTCGTGTCCATCTTTGCTCTGGCCTGAGCCGAAGATCCGGTTGTAGAGCGAGTCCAGGGAATTACTGAAGTCTGACTTCTCAAAACTGTGGTTGTCCAGAACCTCCAGTGTGTGCAGGACCCGGCCGATTGTGAAGCCTGTCCAGACACGCGGACAGAAAACATGATGTTTCCACACAAATGTTAAATAAGACGTTTCAGTGGATCTCGTAAGAGTTAAAATAATCACCAACGTGACACGGCGTAAAGCAGAGTTACTCTCACAAACACTGATTATTTTCCCATAACAGCAAACCTCAATATGTTTTATTCCTCTCATACAACAGCAATTTTCCACCCGTTATGTAGGGGGGAGGGGCGCGTTAAAAAGGCAGAGCAACCATCCAGCGATGCAATACTTGGCATGAACTTACCTGCTGTTGTTTCCTGACATTTATCAAAGGACCAGCGAAACTCCACTGCCTGCCCCCTCTCCTTGATCTGCTCCTCGATTTCCCTCACTTTAGCGCGGACCTGCAGGGAAAAATCGCAGCATGACCACAAAGGCACTGCACATTTACCCCTATGTTTCTCAGTACTAGTTGTATCCTTGGAGATGTTACATCTGCTCCATTGAACTTAAGACCTCTGATCGCTCCACGATAACATCAGAATAACTCCAACATCGGTTAGAGTATATTACTGACACGCCAAACCATCGACTGTCTGGTTTCGGTGAGCCTGTTCCCACTGGAGCCTCAGACTCCCCTCTTCCTGACGGACAGGACTGGAACCAGATACGGTCTTCTGCTGTCCTAGCCAATCCACCTCACTGCGAGATGCGTTTCAGCTCACCATGGTTGTGAAGAGCGATTCCTTCAGTTACTGCTCAGCGTGAACCAGTCCGCTCATTCTCCTCGGACCTCTCACATCAATGCAACACAACACAGCACTGCTGCTTCCTGGATGTTTCCCGCACCATTCTGTTCGAACTCTAGAGACCGTTGTGGGAAAATCCCAGCAGATTAACGGTGTCTGAAATATTCAAACCAGCCTGGCACCCACACCGTTCTGTGTGATGCTTGATGTGAACGTTAACGAAAGCTCTTAATCTGTATCTGCAGGATTTCATGTGTGCGTGTGTGTAAACGTATTCTCTCGGAATACATCGCTGTCTGCAAAAAGGTACCGAGATTATTGCCATCCATGTAAACGTAATCTATCTGTAGTAGCTGTTATATCGGACACTTCCACTCTACAACTGAGTACTGGTCGGCACTACACTGTACCTATTGGCCTGTTTTAGTAGTATTGTACTGTAGTGTGTTTGCATGTCCACTTTATGTAGAAATGTGTAGGTCTTCTTTAGTTCTGTGTCGTCTCATATGGTTAGTGTGTTGTTTTATGTAGCACCGTGGTCCTGGAGGAATGTTGTTTTATTTCACTGTGTACTGTACCAGCTGTATAAGGCTGAAATAACAACAAGCTATTAAGCAGGATATCATACCTGCTGGTTGAAGGTGCTATTGGCGCCTGGCATGGGCAGGTTTGAGGGAGCGATGGGCAGAAGGTCCAGCGGAGATCCGGTCTTATTCCGACTGTCTGTAAGCGAGTAGTGCCACACCAGAGCGCTAGGGCAGCACAGCACAATGCTCTGCACGAGACAGGAACAGGAAATACCGTTATATAATTAGGAACAAATTTAGAACATTACTCCACACTGAAACGCTGAGACAGCCAACAACTCGGCTCTCATTTACATAATTCTAACTGGAGCCTATTGGCCGTCATTACGAGCTTCATTACACTGCCTGGATGATAAATCCCTTTCATTTTGAACTGCTTGGACTAGGCGTGAGGACCAGAGCTGCTCTCTTGGACACAGGGTGCTTATGAGAAGCATTGCTCATTATATCTCGTCACTTAGGTACTTTCACCAAGGCACAATTACCAGAAGATTAGAATCTACGCTTCCAGTTTTGTGGGGGATTTTTTGGGTACCTGCTGAAAAGCAGCACCAACAAGAACGCTTCATGGGAATAAAGCTGCCAAAGTTGTTGCTGATTATGCACACTGTTTCACACTATTCACAACACCAAACACACAAGTGCTGAACATAACAAAATATGACAGAATAATAAACAAAAAAATATTTATAATTTTGTGGTGCTGTTTGTGTCACCAGAAACAACACTGTGCTAATTTGTTAATTTATTACTAAGCCAGCATGAATTTTTTTAAAGGGAACGAGAGTGAATGAGACACAGTGTAAAGCGCTTCGTAGAACTGCTAAGGTTAACTAAGCGCTATATAAGTGCATTTACCACCCTAATGACAACACAGTCTCTTTCAACGTCTAGTTGGGTATTATTCAGATATGTGCAGAACACTTACCAACTAAAAAAAACTAACAAAAACAAACCAGAGCATCTTTGTTATTGTGTAAAAGTCATTAACATCTGCACCTGGAGCATGCAGCTGAGGCCAAACACCACAGGCCGGTGCTGGGGGCAGATGTAAAAGTCAGTGAAGGGTGTCTGGGGCTGTGTTGCCCCTGCAGGCTGGGAGGTGGGGGTGGTGGGCAGAGCGTTGCCTGGCTGACTGGCGATGCCATGTGGTGGGTGTCCTCCTGAGCTGGGCCCTATACTCCCATCACTTAACAGCAAGTTTAGGCGCCGTGTGCAGAAATACGCCAACCTCCGAGACAAATAGGCCGACTGCACAAACTCCCCAGAGTACTGGACAGGAAAAAGAGACACGGCAACAGATCGTCATTTCATCACGTTTGAAATGGTAGCAAAGATGAAAAGGACGTCCGATCGGTGCTCCTAATGACTTGGTGCAAGGCATCGCAGCGTGTGGGGTAATAATTACACTCACTGACCTGTAGAAGGAGCGGCAGCAGCAACTTCAGAAGCTCGTCCTCTCCTGGACGAATCTTTTCAAAGCATTCCAGGACCCACGTCAGGAACTCGTGTCGGTCTAACATGCCGTCCTGCAAAGCCAAAATTTATGCATTTGTATGGCTCCCAAGTTAAAACATATCGTTTTTGTTTTTAAAAAAAATTGATTGCACCATCTGGCTAAAAAGTTTGTGGACACCCGACCATCACACCCTCAGGTGCTTGTTGAACATCCCATTCCAGATTTAGTCTCTTAATCCATTTGCCATTTTCAGTATAGAATTAGAGACATTTGACACACTACAAGACCAAATGTTTGTAGACACGTGACCATCAAACCCATGTGTCGTTCTTCTACAAACTTCCAAAGCTGGACGCACATATTTGTATAGGATGTCTTTGTATGTTGAAGTGTTACAGTTTCCTTTCACTGCCACTAAGAGACTCAAACCTGTTCAAGCATGACGACGTCCCTGTGTATAAAGCGAGCTCCATGCAGATATGGTTTGAGAAGGTTGGGGTGGAAAAACTCAAGAGACCTGACCTCAACCCCACTGAACACCTTTGGGATGAACTGGAACACCGACTGCACCCCAGATCTCCTCACCAGACCTCACTAATGCTCTTGATCACACAATGATCACCGCAGCAACGCTCCAAAATCTAGTGGAAATCCTTTGCAGAAGAATGCCGGTTATTAGAACAGCTAATACCGACATCCATCCATTTTCCTTACCGCTTATGCTACACTGGGTTGCGTGGAGCCTGGAGCCTACCCTAGGGGACTCGGGGCACAAGGCAGAGGACACCCTGTAAGGGGAGCCAGCCCATCACAGGGTATTCGAATCCCCAACCCCGGAGGTGCGAGGCAAATGTGCCCCCTCCCCCCCAATACAGACATATGTAGACAGGGGATATTACTTTCAAATGATATTACATTGTTATCAGAAATTCAGCAAAAATGCAGTTTTCCTGACCATTTTTTTTTACATCAAGCAACACTGGGGACATTTTGATCAGAAATGTTAGGAGAGGAGTTCCTAAAGTTTTGAATGTGGATGTTTTTGCCTTTGAATAGAAAAATATAAGTATTAAAATAGCATTTGAATATTAAAATTAGTTCTTCACATTATGCTGTGTAAAACCTGAAGGCAATCACGGTCTTGTACATGAGCCCCATTCCCTACTGAGAACCACTCGACTCACCTGAAACATGAACATGGCCAGTTTCTCGTTGTACTCCCACTGCTTCATTGCCGTCTCCACCTCGGACGGGGGAGCGGGCAGAGGAGAGCCGCAGCCCTGGCTGGGAGACTGCCGGTAAAACTCCGCCACCTTCTGCAGCTGCTCGCAGAGGTACTTCGTAATGATCTGAGTCCATTCTGCAGACACGTGAGAAAACCGAGAGAGGGTCTAATTACCCAGTACGACACTGAAAGACCTTTAAATCGCCAGCTGGGGATTATGCCAATAAGATGCTGTGGAACGTTAACACACACACACACACACACACACACACAAAAAACGTAACTAGCACATTTACCTATGCATGCGTCAATGACGTGCCTCTTCTTGACTTTAGTCTCGGTTATGGCGGCATGATATGCACACGTCATTTTGATCATCCATGCAGAACGCATAACTGGCACGGAGTATTTAGCCAGATATCCGAAAACCTCCTCTTTCTTACTGAAGATAGGGACCTGGTGCATTCAAATACACACAAAAAATATTAAGAGAATAATAAATGAATAAAAAAAATAAATCACATGAAATCGAAATGGCAAAAAGAACATTTTTAAAAAGCGCACGTTAAATCTCCATCAATGCTGTCCAATTTTTTTTTAAACACATTTTCTAAAATTGCATGTTATATCAAAATAGCAATTAAGACAATAATTAATAAATCACGTTAAATTGAAATGGCAAAAAAATAAAAATAAAAACTAAATGCATACGAAATTGAAATCTCAATGCTGGCAAAAGAATTAAAAATCCAAATATCAGTGCTGTCAAAACGTGTTTATTTTATTTTAAAATCACGTTAAATATATCAATGCTGTCAAAATGTTTTTTACATCAAAACCACGATGCTAGCGCTGCAAAAATATAAATGAATAAACTAAAATAAAATATTAATAACATTTTTTTTCCTGGATTGTGTAATTCTACCAAAGAAAAGGAATAATGATTGCTATGGTAAGTTGATGCGTTTTGATCAGTTTTCTGTGAGGAGATGTTTATGTCACATTATGGAAGTAGTCTTCAGTGTCAGAACTGGAACAGTCAGTAAGATTAAAGACACAGGAGGATCTTAAGGACCGAGAAGGTTGTGGTTTCTCAGCTACACAAGCTGCAGCTGTTCGGATGATTATCGATTCAACACCGCAGCCGAGAATCAGTGCTCATTTTTGTCAAAAATGAGCTAAAAGCTAAGAACGATGAAGCTAAACGTTCAGAGTAACTAACGCTCGTCTCTGTGCCATGTACACAAACCAAACCATCTGCCGTTGGTTGGTAAAATAATGTTCTCGAGATAGAAATAGAACTTCTAAACACCACGTATGTGTCACAGATCTGTTCTTTAGCCGGTTCTCTGTCGTGTTTGTGGCACTGATGAATAAACTAAAACCCATCAGGTGTAATCCAACCTTCTTAGCTAGCTGAGTGAGAGGTTTAGTCCCAGCCAAATCTGTAAACCAGTTGTTGATGGAGCTCTGAGAGCGCGCTGTGACCAGCCAGAAATTGTCCTTCTGGTTGACCTGTGGCTTCCTCTTGCCCGTGTCCGGGAGGGTGTTGCAGCGCAGCTTTTCTGCGATGATGCTGCTGAAGTTGGAACTAATCTGAAAAGGAGAAGCAATACGGCACTCTACATTCAGAACAGCTCGGTGGATGGGTTGTACCACACACACACACACACACACACACGTTTAATGAGTGCTATTTTAAGAAACTTACTTTAGAGGGGTTAAAGTTGACATTTTTAGCACTGCCATGTTCATCCCCTGATACGGCCGGCTGGTTATTGAATCCTTGCTTGACGTTCAATGCGGTCAATTCATCCTAAACAACAACAACAACAACAACGAGAGGAAACATTTCAGAAGCTGTGCATAAAATTACACTACATTCAACTGAAGCTCGAATGAAACTCTCTGATCAAGTACAGAGGGAAAACGTGGCAGTCTGGGAAAACATTACAGCTGCAACTAATGCTTAGTTGGACGACTATTATTTTCGATTAATGGGATTGGGGGTGGGGCAAACCTTCAGTGCCATTTTCCCCCATATATTTAAAATAAAATCCATAAACTGGGTATAACAAACAAACTTCAGATCAAAACTTTACACAACTGTTTGTCCAATTATATAAGACTGAGAAGAACCCAATACACACATACACAAACAGACACACCAGAATATATATTATTCATTTAGGACTGTAGTTTAATTCAGTGCTTTTTGTGCATCCATAAAAAAAATATTGCATATAAAGCCAATAACATACTTTGACGCGTTTACCTTAAAGGATCATTTATACTCTCTGATAACGACTATGCATGTGCGTATGCGAGATGCTGCCGTGTGTATCCTGCGGACGTTTGCCCCATCCTCAAAAATGAAAGTGATGCGATTGCGTGGTGCAATAACAGAGTAAACAGAGGACGCAGTACAGCATCGAGGGACTGTGTCCAGAACTGAACAAACAAACATCTCGTCTTGAATCGCGTACTTATTTACTATTCATCACTATTATCCAGTACAGACACTACAGCTGCGTTCACATATACAAGGACTCGCAGCAGCAAAGTGACCAGAGACCCGACTTCAACAAGAGCTGCCCACTACCGGTAACGTGAGCGACAGCGACCGTCGGTGACTGGATGTGGGCGTGTCCAGTGACGTGACAAAGATGAGAAAATGTTAACTTTATGCAAATTCGGAGCGACTAGGTGGAGTGACTACCAATGGGAGTGAAGACGGTGGAGCACACGCACACCACTTCTCCTTCAGCTCATAGGATATGACACACACACTGGTGAATATTATATATGGACGCGCTCCCTCCAGAACGGATCATTTCAGCTCCAAGAAGTGGAATACTAGTCATGCCACCCGCTGATAAACTTTACTATGGCAACCAGTCGTAGGAACGCCTACTGGAGACTTTGTAGTACAGTGACTTGCAGCGATAGAAATCGCTGTACGTGTGAACATTTTTGAATTTTCAAAACCCTCTTGAACCTACCGAAAGCCCTGCTCTGATTACCAGTCTTCTGGATCAAGAGAAACAGAGCTTGTCTGTGTTTTTAACTTCTCTCTGCATGAAATCGCTACAAATTACAGTTAAGAGTCCACATATGCGTGGGGAAAGTGAAGCGTGTGTGCGCGCTGTAACAAAAACGCTTTTGACGAAAACAGATGGGAAATGTTTTAATTTAGGAACGCTTTCTAAACTTGTCTTGGCTTCCTGCCTATAAAGATCACGTGACAAAGAGCAGTAAAACCAGTCAGACTGTCTACAGATGACTAAAACCTGGCAAGATGCAAAAGATTTCCTCATGCAGTGGAGGTCACGGTTTGATCGGGTCGTTGGAGAACACCTCATAATGAAACAGAGTCGGCCATAGATCAGTCCCGTTTTTATTCAGACTCCGGCTGCACAGTCACATCCTCGTCCAAACAAGAAGCAGAGACATGACGGTGCACAATGCTTTCAACGGTCTGAAAGACTGAAAGTGATGGTTCACATAAAAATGAAAACTCCATCATCAGTTACTTCTCCTCATGACCCAGAACACGTTCGTTCATCTTTAGAACACACATGAAGATATTTTTAATGAAACCTGGGATTATCTCTCCATTTACAATCCAGTAATCAAAACTGTCAAGCTCTGGAAAGTTCATAAAGACATCGTAAAAGTAACCCATATGACTACAGTGGTTTAATCCCAATTTAATGAAGTGATATGAATGCTGTGTGTGCCCCAAAAAAACTCAAATGAAGTCTTTATTCACAAAATAACTTCTGCGAGAGAACCACGATGCGTGCGTGTTGGGTTGGCGTGAGAGCAGACAGAAGGATGTCACCTCTGGGTCCCGGTCTATAATGCAGAACGTCCTCGATACGACGGGGCAAGGAAGAGGGACGTTGGACACAAACCGAGTCACATAGAACAATCTTTGTTACAAAGATGTCTGCAGATTTCACCATAGAGGACTTGCATTGTTTTTAATTCGCTCTCGTGTCAACACGATGCTCGCGTGATGGATCGCTCGTGAATACGCCTCGCGAAGATACTGTGTGAATAAAGACACATCTTGCCATCCCAGTCCCTTGACTTGAACCCGATAGGAAACCTGTTGAGTGAACTGAAGAGGAGAGTCCACCAGCGTGGACCTTGAAATGTGAAGGATCTGGAGATATTCTGTATGGAGCAATGGTCTCAGATCTGTTGCCATGTATTCTCCAACCTCATCAGGCATTATAGGAGAAGACTCAGAGCTGTTATCTTGGCAAAGCGAGATAGCACAAAGTAAGGCTTTAAGATTAATCGTTTTTAAACCAAAATCTCGATTTGAAAGGGTGAGAGTTTCAAATCGCAAGCGCTGCGATTATTTCGGTTAAGGAAAAATCAAAAACGGTAACAGGCATCCACTTTATTGTTGATGGTTTGCTTCCTGAGCATTTTATGTTTGACGCAGAGCTTAACCAGTAGGGGGCATAAACACTGCACATGTTGTGTGGATGAGCCAAGAACGCTATTTGGAAAAGATGATCAGGAGCTGTAAAGTGTGTCTGTAGAAGAGCAAAGTCCTGCCCACGGCTTAAGTTTGGAATTAGTTTGGAGAAACTAAACTAGAAACTCAGAAAATGCCAGAACCTATGACGAATCTTATTTTGACGCCATAACAAGTTACCTAGCTAAAGATGCCGATTAAACACTGTCACAAATGACGGTTTTAAGAATCTTATTCTAAATAAAACATAGATATCGCATTCCCTCTCGGATGTTCTTCACTCAAGCCATTCAAAAACTGTACGCAAGGTACGGAATTTTTATGCAACAACAACCGGCATGTGGTCCGGCAGGACCGCAATCTCTCACAGTTCATTTCATACACAAGGATTTTGAATTAACGAGTTGTTGTTTACGAATGAAAACACCGCTTGTTTAGACCAGGGTCTGAACTATACACACAATACGGGGCTAACACTAATACGGGGACTGGAAATAAACCGATGGACCTGATGTCAGTGTTTCGGTCACAGACTCCGTCTTGCTTTTGGTAAGTGTTCGTGTATATAGTATAAATTTTATAACCGGAAATGATTCATATAGAATACATAATCATATACGTGTCATTTATTTTTAAACAGACATTAGAACTGCAACAATAAAATATATTGGGAACACTTCAAGCTGCTAACATTAGTTAATTTTGAGTATTTAATTTACATATGATTACTGCTGTCAGTGTTATCTAATTATTGACCTTATTCTGAATAAGACAATATTGTGATTAAGGTGTTTACATGACTCGCTTTAAGAATATTCCTTTCATGTTCCCGTTTTACATGTTATAGAACATAGATCGATTAATGTCACACGTCATTACGTCCCCACGCCACGCCGTCCGACGTTCCCTCCAGAATTTCACGTATCGACATACAGTTGGTCTTCGTTATGAGACCGTATACAGTTTTGGGTGTTTAATTTTTAATTTTACGAAAGCTTCAAGTGCAGTTAATTATTTGTCATGCTCTACGTGCTAATAGATGACTGCTTGAAGCCGTGGGCTGCGTCCCAAACCATGTGCTTACCTACTATATAGTAGCTGACATATACAGCAGGTAAGTATGCGGTTTCGGCACACAGCCGTGTTCTCTTGTTTGTCGTTAAACGTTTGAGCACTTCCGTGTGTGTTCGTGTCCTGTCGCAAAATGCGGTCAAAACTCTCACACGACGTTAAGAATGTTAAGATGTTCACATGGCTGTAATGCACTTCCATAATGCGAGCGATTAAAACAGGAATACTCCACACGTCACACTTCCATTTGTGTTTAATTCGAGTATAACTTTAGTCAGATTAAGGTCATCAATAATCGCTGTTTACATGATACTTTCTTAATCAGAGTATCGTCTTAATATTGGATTATTGTTGTCCACGTAAACATACTGACTGATAGATAATGCTACAGCATTGGTAATAATTAGGGATACACTGAAATGAAAATCCTTGGCCGAAGCCCGAACTGAATATAATGAAAAACTTGGCCGAAGGTCGAATACCAAACACGTGTTTTTGCGTTTTTTTCATTTATTTTGTCATTTTTTTCACCATTGCAAAAATTAAATAGTCAAAATGTGCTTTTTACTATTTTGTCTTGCTTTTCAAAGAAAAAAGAATTACACAAACTACAATTTCGAAATATTTATTGAACATAACATTTTTTTTTCCATTTCAGCAGGCATAGGCTACCAACAAGGCACAATATAATTTAAAATAAATAAATGAGTAAACTAACTACAACTAAAAAAGTGCATTGACAAGAACGCAAAAAAGTGGATGGACCCACAACAAATGAATAAATGTCCTAGACATATGCCTACTTCTTTAACAGCCATTCTTACATTTTTCTCTGACACTTTAAAATGCGTCTGCACTGCCGACATGTTTTCTGCAATTAAAGCTTCGCGCATCTCACTCTGGTTGCTAGGCTATTTGGTCACGTCATCAAACACGTCATTGTTTGGTCAAATTTATTCAGCCTTTTCACTAATTTCGGTTGCTGAACATTCGGTGCATCCCGAGTAATGATAGAACTTACTGCATATACATTTATTTATATATACATATATATATATATATATATATATATATATATATATATACACACACACACACACATATATATATATATATATACATACACACAAATACAAGTTTAATATTTAAGTATTCAGTTAAAGAACTATGTATTATGAACTAATATGAATTATTAATGAACAGTGATGTGGGTGTGTATAAATTATGTAAATAAATAAATGCTGGGGGGGTAAGGTTCATCCCCATCTTAAGATATGAACTAATGCTCATGGAGATAATTGCCTTCAAATTGTATGCGAAGCTTATTTTAATGGTTTATTTTCAGAAAATGCACTGACACGGTGCAGCGCGCAGTAGGCGTCTGAAAGACGCTGGTCAGTCAATTCTCCTTCAGCTGGAAGAAAAGAACGGCGCTGACTGCAGCGGGGAAAAAAAGCTGAATCTGCCTGAGCGCTCAAAATGTCCAACAAGATGGGGGATCCGAAGAAGAAAAAGGAAAAAACTGATCGGAGCAATATAAAGCTTTGAATCAGGTGATAGGACAGGACAATGAGACATGGCAAGACATAGGTGTTCGAATCCATCCGCTCCAGGAGTTTACAGATGTGCTTTCTGGAGAGGGACACATTAGCGTCTTCTTCAGCCGGTTCTTCAACTTTCTGAGGACAAAAGACTCTCGAAGAAGATCGGGATGACGTTGATCTTCAATACCTCAAGGAAAAATATGACGACCCAGCCGGTCAACTTCTGGAGGTCACGTCATTCTCAGATCCTCACCAACTACAGTCAAGACAACATCCCAGCCGTAAAAGCAAGAATGAGGACAGAGATGGAAGAAGCTGCAAGCTTATATGCAGAAATACGTTGAGCATTCGTTTCTATCCTGTTTTTGAAAGTTACAGGAGAAAAGATCGTGTGTGGCAGGATTTAGCAGCAGCCTCATCTTGGGAAGCAAAAGACACTGGGCAGCTAGTGCAAGATTTCATCCGTGTCTCCAGAACCTCCTCATTTTCATCGTGTGCTGGAAGCAGAGCCGAACAGCTGCTTGACTGCACCAGGAACTGATGGAGAAGCGGATCCCCTGGCCTGGTTGAGCAAGTTGCCATGGCCTTGATACCCAAGCGCACCATCAGAAAGACTCTTCAGTCTTCAGCAGGCAATATATCAAAAAACAAACTTTACACGCGTTACCCTGAACAATGTGAATGTTTCGTTGTTTCGTATCGTCAAAATGATCTGTGTACTTTCGCAGTTTAAACGCCAAAAAAACAACGCTTGCCATATCCAGTGCAACCTTACTGTAGGTCCTGCTCAGTGTTTTCCTAACGTACAAATGTTTACAGTGTGTTTGAGCTCATACAAGATGAAGACTTCAACTTCATTTAACTTGATTCTAGAGACTGTAGTTATTTGCTTGATTTGTCGTGATGGATGTTCGCACCGTGACCGCTTTATTTGAAGGAAAGGAAAAAAGGCGCAACAACATTGACACGGTTTTAAATAAATGGTAACACTGGAAATCGCATCGTTTTGTTTATCTACCCTAGAGCTAGAAGATCAAAGCCCTTGCTGCTGTGCAAACTACCGCAACAAACCTGTAGCTCTTTTTCTTTACTTTAAATAATAGTAAATCGCCATTTAAAACACACAATTTATCAGAAAAAAAAAAATCGGGATTCAATCCATCCTTGCACAAAGTTCTGACTACAAGGGTGCCAATAACTGTTACACACACATTTTTACTACTTTATTTGGATAAATCTATGTTGTGTTCGCAATTGTTCGATATCCATGAGATCAGAGCATTTCTGTGATTTTTTTTAAACAAAAGATCATTCACAGCTGCCTTTGCTCATATTTACAGAGGGTGCCAATAATAATGGAGTAAACAATTAGGCACATTTATAGAAATGTGCATAATTGTTTAAATAGTTCATCTGAACTGATAGGCTTTACTGAATTTACTTACTAACTGATTGATTGGCTCATATTCATTTATATATATATATATATATATATATATATATATATATATATATATATATATATATATAACACACACCTGATTACTGTCCAGTTTTAAATAAAGTGCAGAGATTTAATCTGATTAAATGACGAGGCGGTACATTTGATCTTGTTGATGAATTAATTGGTGTAAAGTTCAGCAGTTAAAGATAAACCTCAGGCTTTAATAAATATCCAGAAGATCCCACACACGTGTAAATAATGTGCGTCATTTATTTTGTTTTTAATCCTTTGTCCAATTTTTTGCCCGGACCAGGTGTGTGTGTTTTAGTCTGTTTATTTACGAGTGAAAAGTTCATCATCATCATCATCATCAACAACAACCACCACCACCCTCCAATACACATCTGGAGAACTCCTGAGCTGGGGAACTTTAATGATGTTTTGATGAATTGAATCCTCGTGTAAACAGACTTTATAAGACTGGAGAGATTACTCAGGACCAGGATTGGACATTTTACACTGCACACAACAACAGAGCAGCTGAAATCAGTACAGGCTGTGGAGCAGAGCTATCTGAACAGTACAGCAAACAGTGGTTATCTTGACAAGTCCACACACACACACACACACACACACACACACAGAGAGAGAAGAGAGATAGAGAAAGAGACACAGATACAGAGAGAAAAACAGAGATAGAGACACAGAGAGAAATAGAGAGAGACACACAGAGACAGAGAGAAAGAGCTAGCTAACGCTAATCCAGTTCAAATCTGCTGCTAGTTGCTGATCTTTCTGACTGTTACATTCAAACTGTGATCATTCCACACGGCTAGTGTACAGGGAGTTAGCATGTGGCTAGGCCTGTGGCGCTTTTCCCTCTCTCTCTCTCTCTGCGTGTGTGTGTGTTGAGGAGCTAGCTAACACCACGGTATTTTCTTTGTGCACACTTCTAAATTCTCTCTTTTCTTCTCTCTCTCTCTCTCTCTCTCTCCCCTCAACAAAGAAACACAACAAACCCGCTCCTGACCTCTTTCTGCTTCGGGTCTTGGGGATAAACGTCCGGAGGACCGAGTCTAGGCCGCTTCAATGGCCGGTGCTCATAACTCAACATCCCGAACGCAGCCATCGTCCCAGCGGCATAGCAGCTGCCCCAGGCTGCCGTGTGTCCCCTTTCCTGCTTCAGCTACCCAGCAGCTTGCTTCACGATACGGATCAATTCCCTCGGCCGTACTGGGTTTTTTTTTATTTATTTTTTTTTTACCAACCGTTTTCATACAAGCCCCGCCTCGTTCAATATGATTGGCTAGGAGTTATAGTGTTAATATTCAATTGGATACATGCTAGTGAATCTCCGTTGAAGAGTAACCAATACCAGCGAAGGAGGCGGGATTGTAAGGAATACGGGTGTAGAAAAAGAAAAGAAAATAAAAGAAAAAAAACCCCAACTGAAGATCATTTCCGGTGCGATGGAATTGTGGGAAGACGGTTGACAAGCCAAAAGACCCGGATGTGTTGCCTAGAGAAGGAGTTCACTCAGGGACACCGCTCACTGGCTAAATAAATAAATAAACAAACAAACAAATAAATAAATATATACACGTCGCTGACTTGACTTGAGTGCTGATTTATTTCACAAGCTATTACGAAATCAGGCACATTTATCTAACTATTATTTATTATTTAAATGTGTACAGTTTTTTAAATTATTATTTATTTATTGGGGCCCTAATGTTTTTTACTTGTATTTATTATTTTTTTAAGTTTAATATTTTTTTTTATTCCAGTTGACATTATTCATAGGCAAAATACACTATATGGCCAAAAGTCTGTGGACACCTGAAACACACACACACAAACACACACACACACACACACACACACACACACACACACACACACACACACACACACACACAGACACTCATGCAAAGATCAAGCCAAGAGCAAGACCTGTCCACGAGATCACAAAGGTTGACTAAAGGTCCCTCTCACATTGGCTAATGTTAATGTTCATTTTTGTAAATATTTGATTATATCTTTTCATGTGACAACACTGAAGAAATGACACTTTGCTACAATGTACAGTAGTGAGTGTACAGCTTGTGTAACAGTGTAAATTTGCTGTCCCCTCAAAATAACTCAACACACAGCCATTAATGTCTAAACCGCTGGCAACAAAAGTGAGTACACCCCTAAGTGAAAATGTCCAAAGTATCAATATTTTGTGTGGCCACCATTATTTCCCAGCACTGCCTTAACCCTCTTGGGCATGGAGTTCACCAGAGCTTCGCAGGTTGCCACTGGAGTCCTCTTCCACTCCTCCATGATGACATCACGGAACTGGTGGATGTTAGAGACCTTGTGCTCCTCCAACTTCAGTTTGAGGATGCCCCACACATTCTCAATCGGGTTTTGGTCTGGAGACATGCTTGGCCAGTCCATCATCTTCACCGTCAACTTCTTTAGTGTGTTTGGGGTCGTTATCTCAGAAGGGAGGGGCTCATTCTCTGCTTCAATATACGCCGCAACTGTAGCTCCCCAGTGCCGGCAGCACTCATGCAGCCCCAGACCATGACACTCCCACCACCATGCTTGACTGTAGGCAAGACACACTTGTCTTTGTACTCCTCACCTAGTTGCTGCCATACACGCTTGACACCATCTGAACCAAATAAGATTATCTTGGTCTCATCAGACCACAGGACATGGTTCCAGTAATCCATGTCCTTAGTCTGCTTGTCTTCAGCAAACTGTTTGTGGGCTTTCTAGTGCATCATCTTTGGAAGAGACTTCCTTCTGGGACGACAGCCATGCAGACCAATTTGATGCAGTGTGCGGTGTATGATCTGAGCACATGATCTGACTGACTGATCCCCCACCCCTTCAACCTCTGCAGCAATACTGGCAGCACTCATATGTCTATTTCCCAAAGACAACCTCTGGATATGACGCTGAGCACATGCACTCAACTTCTTTGGTCGACCATAGCGAGGCCTGTTCTGAATGGAACCTGTCCTGTTAAGCCACTGTATGGTCTTGGCCACGTGCTGCAGCTCAGTGTCAGGGTCTTGGCAATCTTCTTATAGCCTAGGCCATTTATATGTAGAGCAACAATTCTTTTTTTCAGATACTCAGAGAGTCCTTTACCATGAGGTTCCATGTTGAACTTCCAGTGACCAGTATGAGGGAGTGTGAGAGCGATGACACCAAATTTAACACACCTGCTCCCCATTCACACCTGAGACCTTGTAACACTAACAAGTCACATGACACCGGGGAGGGAAAATGGCTAATTGGGCCCAATTTGGACATTTTCACTTAGGGGTGTACTCACTTTTGTTGCCAGCGGTTTAGACATTAATGGCTGTGTGTTGAGTTATTTTGAAAGGACAGTAAATTTACACTGTTACACAAGCTGTACACTCACTACTGTACATTGTAGCAAAGTGTCATTTCTTCAGGGTTGTCACATGAAGATATAATCAAATATTTAC
Organism: Ameiurus melas; assembly: GCA_012411365.1. Taxonomy (NCBI): domain Eukaryota; kingdom Metazoa; phylum Chordata; class Actinopteri; order Siluriformes; family Ictaluridae; genus Ameiurus; species Ameiurus melas. The sequence goes on from CM022764.1 coordinate 6,138,859, forward strand.
ACAAATGTGAGGGGTGTACTCACTTTTGGTGAGATACTGTGTGTACAAAGTTTTATACCAGTGTTGTTGAACCCTTGATTCCGACTGATCCGAAGGTGCTGATTAATTTTCTATAACAGCAGCTCTGACAGTAGTTCCAGCTACAAGGTTCATATTAATGCACTCATTCTAATATATAATTTCTATAATAACAAGAGACTCCTATGGAGGACGTTTCACATAAACAAATGAGGTTTTCTGACATATGTTTGTTTAACATTTTTGGAAGGAGTAACCAGTGTCAGCAGGACCAAATGATTGGCTGATTAGAGGACTGCATTGAAGGTGCAGGTGTTCTGGTGTTCCTAAAAAAGCGGACAGTGAGTGTATACATGTATAGTAGTTATTAATAACGGACATCAGTATACGTGTATAATAGTTAATAATAATGGACAGTGAGTGCATAATAGTTAATAAAAATTGGATAATTTTAATGTATAAAAATACCTTTAATCAAAAAAAGCATTTTTATGGCAAATGTGTAACCCCCAACACCCCCCAAAAAAAAACAAAAAAAAAAAACAACAACACTGATACAAGAAAACTTCAATACAATTTCAGTCCAACGGAAATCAACTTCATGTGTCTAATTTCGATATAAACAATAATCAATCACACAGCAAATAGCTATCTTCCTCAGTATAATTAAACATTCAGCTTCCATCAAGGCCTCTCCCTGAGGAATATCCGAATATTGGAGCATGGCAAAGAGAAAAATGGCCTCCTACATTTACAATATTCATTACCGTCTAATTTTAGTCACCTTCACATGCGCAATTGTTTTGCCTTACAAACTGCATTTTAAGGAAAGACTCTAATGGGGCTATTGAGATTTGACAGAACAAAACACAAGTTTTATATCAGGTGGGTTTGTAAAAAAAAAAGATTCGTTAGAGCTTCCTGTGAAAGCCTCTACAGACTCCGTTCATCCTGAGAGGACTGACTCATTTAAACGTCTTGATTTAGCAACCACATGTGAGAGCAGTGGTGGAACAGAGCTGAAAAAGAGGATAGCACCAGGAATCTCAAAGCACTCGAGAAAGCTGAAGGTAAAATACCAGCTGTAGCCTTCCATCTCCAAAACACAGACACTGATTGCACAATGCATTAGGCACAACATATAAACCATAAACCATAAATCAGAGGCATATTCTGCTTTGTAGTGTTGACTTCAATGGAACAACTGACCTGTGTCTTTTATTTTCTTCTTGTTCTTTTGCTACTTCACGGATTGCATGCCATCTAGTGCATTTTTGCAGCTTTTGTAAAGCACTGCATATTTATTGCAAATCTCGCAAATACTTAAAAGGCCATTTCTCATTAAATACTGAAATTGAATGGTTTGCTCTAGTGCAAAATTTGGTTCTGCCTGCATTATTAGAACCTTATTTTAAAAATGTTTGCCATTACGTACGCAGCGCAAATATTCATAACTGAAATTGTCCTAATTTCGAATGCATTTCAACAACAGAACTTCCCTCTCCAAAAAATACCGAAACTTAATGTGACTTTAAAGTTCTGTTACTGGAACTCAGCCCAGGCTCTTTGCAATATATGACACGTTATATGACCATCTAAAACCTTTCATATGTTCATTAGGACTAGGCTGGTGTTTTTCAAACATGCTTCACAAAACATGGCTTTTCAGTAATTAGTAAACACTAATAAAGATTATCAATCACTTTCCCAGTCACTTGTGAATATAAAAATAACTGAACTAGTCAGTTCAGGACAACACTGGGTAACATTGGACAATAACATGGACACTGATCTAATCAATGGACAAAATTTTCTTGTCCAGCAGCTTAATGCTGCTTAAGGCGAGGTTTGGCCGAGAGCTCAGTCATGTGCCCTGTGGCGTGCCCAACAGCTGCTCAGGATCTCTCCAAATGGCCAGCAGTCCTGTTCGCTGCCTCCATCATGGCACGGAAACACGAGCTCTCGTTCGCCAGCAGATTTGTTGGGCTGTCAAACTCCAGGATCTGTCTCACACAAGGGAAAAGCATGCAGAGTACCCCAAAAACGTTAGTTAGATGTTATGTTCTGTAAGTTGTAGATATGCAGCCCCATCTACTCAGTCGGTTATTGGAAATGGACTAGCACAGGACCAGCACTAAAGTGCTTTTTGGGTGATTGTATGTTCTCTGCACAGCAGTAACGCTGACATGGCAGTGAGATAATGACTGAAGTAGATGAACATGGTAAAATGGCAACTCGATGAAATAGTTTCCTAGTGAAAAAACTGTCGCTTGCATGGCACATAGCAACTGAAACTGTGTGGTCCTGTTACTGACTGCCACACTGTTTACGTATAATATAACATCTTTTGTACATATGTTTTCTTGTCATTAACCCCTTAAACTCCCACAACCCATCAGTGGATCCAAATATACCTTCCGTGCTCTCATAACTGTATACCTTTACTAGCAAACTGAGACCAATGTTGGGCTGGAAGAGCTGGGTGCAAAAGTTGGTTCAACACTGGCAGAGTTGTTATGAACTATACTTATGGGTTGCTATTAAAAGTGCTCCATTGCAAACAAAATTAACATCAGATACTAATTAACAAATAATAAGAGAAGATAAGAAGATGCTCTGACTGTGTACCTATACTGTCTATTTACATTGTGTGTTAAATGTTAAACTCATGAGCTAGCCAAAAAGCCTTTCCTGATACTCTACCGTTACCATAGTTACCATGAACTAAGCTACCACAATAGAATAACAATACTTCCGCAGTGCAGAGTTTGCAAGTTATTAAAATATAATTCTAGTTACCATAGTAACCTACAGTGAATTTTTATGTTGAACTTGTGCATATATAGAGTCTATCGGGAAAAATTGTAATCATTTTGATTTAATAATATGACAAGGATATTAAGCTAAATTGTCGTAATACACTTTTTTGGAGAATATCATAGGTATTGTTGGCAGTTTAGGACTAACTTGGACATTAAAATCTGTTTTTTTTGTTTTTTCTCTTTTATTTCTAATATACTGTAGATATTTATTTAAAAAAAACCCAAAACTTTAAAAAACAATTTCTAGCAAACTGTTTTGCTGCTAAACTGTTGCATGTAAACTGTGTTAGTAATATGACCTTATGTGGATGGCTCCTCCCATCTAGCACCCATTGGTCATTGGTTTATTACTTTAAAGAAACTCTAAAGGTTCTATGTAGAAACTTAGGACAGAAGGTTACCCCTTTCAGAAAAGTTCCGAGGTTGAAGCTACAACCATTATCCAAACTCTTTAAAAAAATCTAAACAAACAGTTGAGAAAACAGTAATTGGATATGCACACTGACCTGACCCAGGTTCAGTACGAGAACTCTGTCACAGCTGAGGACAGTATTGAGGCGGTGAGCGATGACTAGCGTGGTACAGCCTCTGAAAGAGGTCCGGATGGTCTCCTGAATAAGCCGATCTGTCTCTGTGTCAATGGCTGCCGTTGCCTCATCTAAAACCAAAATCTAACAGAGACAGGTTCCAATTATAAAAACACATTTGCATATGACACATTAAAGGAGCAGTTTGTCATTTTTAGAGTCCCCTTCTGTTTGACAGGTTAAACCGCAATAAAATTATTTATTGCAAGTCATCAGGATCGCGAAAAAAACACTTTTAAGAAAAAGAGGCAGAGCTAATTTCCAGGCCAGAAAAATGTAAACAGAAGTTTGAAATGAAGAAGCTAGACATACCCACTGCATGACAGAGATTTTCTAAAATATCCTGTAAATTATTATTATTATTATTATTATTATTATTATTGTTGTTGTTGTTGTTATTATTATTATTATTATTATTATTATTATTATCCATCCAGCCATCCATCCACTACCGCTTACTCCTTTTCAGGGTCACGGGGAACCTGGAGCCTATCCCAGGGATCATCGGGCACAAGGTGGGGTACACCCTGGACAGGGTGCTAGTATTATTATTATTATTATTATTATTATTATTATTATTATTGGTCTAGAAAAAATACAAACTGCACCTGTAGTTAACACACTATCTAGACCCTTTAATTCAGCTTAATTCAGTTTACACTAGATCATAAAAGACTTCATTGTGTTGTGTTTTTGATCTACCTCTCTCTTTTCTCACCTTCTTCTTTAAGCAGTCTCAAACAACTGAAAGCCCAGCACGGCTTGACTTTCGGCCATGTGGTGGCAATGTTTCACTGTTTTGAAGGTGCTGAGATTTAGCACCTACAAAACTCAAAGCGCGTGTGTTAAAGTCATAAACAGCCTATAAATTTCATTTGCGCATGATGACAGCAAATAAATCTATAGGTAACGCTACAGAACAGCAGGCGGTAACAATTTTAGATGGCCGATCTTGAAAGAAAGAAAAAAAAACCCAGATCCAATACCCTTCCCAATAAGTCAGTATATAGTCATAATGTAATAATATCCTGCCAATCTAACTTCCTGCTGTCTAGCAGCCTAGCGCATGTGTTTTGAATTGCACATATTCTATTAGGAACAACTCTGCGTTCACGGGGGACACACACGTTACGGCTGGTTATGTTTCCTGCATAAATACGCTCACGGGATCATCGGACTAAGCCTGAGCTCGCATAAACAGGTGGGTGCAGGTGTATTTTGGTACCTTGCTGTGTCTGAGCAATGCTCTTGCCACACACAGCAGTTGCCGCTCTCCCACTGAGAAGTTCTCTCCGTTCTCCGTCACCTCCGAGTCGAAGCCATGAGGTAACTGGCTTACCTGAAAGCAAATCCGAACATGCCACGACTTTTTAAAATCAGCATGAAAAAGCAGAAAACAAACTCATATTCATCAGTCATCTGAGATACAAATGTACACTATACACAAGATTGTACCTATTCAAATACAATCAACAAAGATGATCCAAGACCAGCAGAATTACTTTGGAAGATTTAACTGGGGTTGCCCAAATCTTCCAGGAATGAGTACATTTAATTTGACAGTATCTTTCAAAAGTTTTCAACTATTGTTCAGCTTTTTTTCTCCCCGCATTAGTGACTAGTAAAATGCAATAACTTGCCTCGACAGTGAAAGAGCTGACAAACACCATCCTCACCTAATTAGTACATGACCAATTTTCCTCTAGTGGCCTCTAAATTCCCAAATTCATCAGTCATCTGGGTTCATTAGGATGCAAATGCAAAAACATTCGAATATCAGGGATCTCACTTAAGAACATTTAATCACTGTTGCCTAAAATCTATGAAATTCATTCCATTTAATTACACCATATCGCTGTAGAATTCTCAAATCTGACTGATTACATGGTGCTGATTCATCTTCTATAACAGCACCTCTGATAGTAGTGCGTCTATCACACAAATCACAGGTTTTATATTCATCAGTTTCTTCTAATATGTTATCGTTTCTATAGTAACGCAGGGACTTGTATGGATAACGGTCCATACGATCTAAGTGTGATAATAAATGGATTTGGAAAAAAAAAATAAATACCTCAATTCCAAATAAGTTTAGATGCTGTGTAAAATGTAAATAAAAACAGAATGGAGTGGTTTGCAAATTGCATAAATGTTATTCAAAATAGAACATAGAAAACATATCAAATGTTTAAACTGAGGAAATTTTTGGATCATGTTCACATATGGCTTCTTCTTTACACGATAGAGCTTTAACCAGCATGGCACGATGAACTGTGGTCACAGACAGTGAGTTCTGGAGGTGTTTCTGAGCCCATGCAGTGATTTACATTACAGAATCATGCCTGTTTTTAATGCAGTGCTAACCGAGGACCTGAAGATCACGGGCATGCAATATTTTCACCCATGTCCCTTGCGCACAGAGATTTCTCCAGATTCTCTGAATCTTTTGAGGATAATATGTACTGAGGATGATGGGATATTCATAGTCTTCACAATTTTACATTGAGGAACATTATTCTGAAATTGTTCCACAAATTGTAGACGCAGTTTTTCGCAGATTGGTGCCCATTGGACTCTCTAAGGCACTCTTTTTATGCCCAATCATGTTACTGACCTGTTCCCAATTAACCTCCAGCTATTTATTTTCAGTAACACTTACTTTTCAAGCCTTTGTTGCCTCCGTCCCAACTTTTTTGAGACATGTTGTGGCCATCAAATTAAAAATGACCTTATTATTTCCTCAGTTTAAACATTTGATATGTTTTCTGTGTTCTATTATGAGTAACGTATGGGTTTATGAGATTTGCAAATCACTGCATTCTGTTTTCTTTATATTTTACACAGCGTCCCAACTTTTTTGGAATTGCGGTTGTAACTGATAGAGTACAATTGTTTGTTTAATATTTTATATGATAAAATTGTTTGTTTAATATTTATGGAAAGAGTCTCCAGTGTTGGTGCTTTGTAACAGTCATGGGAAAGTCTTCAGGACAGAGAAGTTTGTTGTTTCTGGTTTCTTGGTAACATGACAAGCTGTATAGCTGGAGGTACAAAGTAAAATCTCAACACAATGAGCCCTCTACAATCGTTTCTGGTGAAACTGTCACTAGTGTAGCACTTTAACAGAAAATGTGTGGTCCTGTTACTGACTGCCAGACTGTTTGCATATAACATCATCTTTTTGTACTTAATGTTTCTTGTCGTTAAACCCTTAAACTCCACGTCCACGTGACTCCGCATGCTGAAGTGTCCTTGGTCAAGACACTGAACCCCAAGTTATTCCCGAAGGCAAGTTAGCGCCTTGCATGGCAGCTCTGCCACCATTGGTGTGTGTGTGTGTGTGTGTGTATGTGAAAGGGTGAATGAGACACTGTGTAAAGCGCTTTGGATAAAAGCGCTATATAAATGTGCCATTTACCATTTAACTCCTAGAATCCATCAGTGGATCCAGATATACCTTCCTCACTCTCATAACTGTATACACTTACTGGCAATTTGAGAAAAATGTTGGGCTGGCAGACTTTCACCCATCTTTAAATCAACCCAGCTAACGTTGAACTAATGTCAGACATTCATTTGGGTCAAGGTTGGGTGCCAAAGTTGGCTCGACGCTGGCAGGGTTGTTATGAACCGTGCTTGTGTGTTGTTATTAAAAGTGCTCCCTTGCAAATTTAGCCCAAAATAGCCATCCAAACTTTGGGCCAAAGTTAACTGGGTTACCTGGGTTAGGTACAAGCTCACTGAGTAACATCATTTAAAATACAGATAAACAAAAAGATAACAATAGAACAGCAAGTTAACCTTTTTGTGAGTGCGGCCCACTTTTAAGTATGACAATGTTTTGCGAACTGGGTGATCTGAGAGAAACTGTGGCTTCATTCAGCTTTGGTTAATTTAGATGCAAAAAGCAAAAATAATTGTTCTACTAACATAAAAGGTAAAAGTAAATATATAGTAAATAAATAAATCAGTCCTACTAACCTTTTATTTAATCAGTGTTTTTAATTAAACAGAGGATTTAAAAATACGCACAAATGCTATTTTTGGAATTCGAATGGATTACTAACCTTACTAATTGCAAATGTATACCTCGTTTGTTTATGTGATTTCAGAAAAGCATGCATAACCAGAGAGAAAGTAACTGAATCATCACAAAAAGCTATACGAGCATGGAAAATTTTGTTCTTGTTGGTTCTGAACCTCTGAAATCATCAGTAGTTTGAGAGTAATTGCAGGTTTAGTGACATTAGCGATATATGTTTGGCCGATTTCATTTATCAGCGATGCAATTTCCAGTGATTAATCATTTAAATGATCTTTAGAAAAGTTTTCATCCACTGCTGATTGTTTATTCCTAACAGCTGTGATTGCAAATTCTCACGCGCTGACTGCACAATTTTGCTTACGTGACCTAACAAAACCCCGCCACCGACATCAGCGAGGAAAGAGGAACGGATCCGTCCTTACACATGACTAATGGTGTGATCAGTTTTGGTCTTGGGAGCTCTGAACTCCCACATTCATTAGTCATCTGAGAGCGAGTATGGATTCAGTATGACTGGGTTCATTAGGATGCCAAAAGCAAAGATGACCCAACATTAGCAATCTATTAAACCTTCAAGGCATTTAATCAGTGTGGGCCAAAATCTACAGAAACCACTGCATTTCATCAAAGTATTCAAAACACGTTGGTGCTATCTTGCAAAAAGCTTTCCTCTTCACACTGATTTATTTAGTTGGTAATATCAACGATTCCTTGTTCACAAATGTTAATTTCATAATTTTGTTTATGTGGCCAAACAGACACCAGTTAGTGGAATGGACAAAGGAATTAAACCACCCAATAAGTGCACGCCCAATTACTCATTTATGAGTCATCTAAGAGTAAGCATGGATTTATCGAGACTCAATTTCGTAAGCGTGCAATAAATAAAAATAGATAATCATTAGCAAATCTTACGGTGATAAAGATTTCCAATTTTGCAACCAAATTTACCCAAAAAGTGCAATGATGTTTTTAAGCTCTGAACTCGCACATTCATTAGTGCTCTGAGAGTAAGTATGGATTCAGTAAAATTTCAGCGTCATTAGAATACTCAAAGCAAAGATCATTGAAGACAAGCAATTAAATCTGGCTGAGGTTTGCGCAAAATCTCTTACAAGTAAAGGAGCTGTTTGTAATTTTTAGCGCCCTTGTTTACCTGAAAGGAAAATTGAAAGAACAGTGAATACACTAATATATGCTTCTTGAGTTGGCCTTCAAGGACATGGGGCTCTGTTCTGGCTGGGGGGGTGGAACTCATTTTCAGGGCCAGAAAAATGTAAGCGAAAATAAATAAGAAATATAAAAACAAGCCATATCCTTTACAATATAAAAACAATATAATAATTTTGATCACTTATCATTATTCCAAGTCTAGAAACACTTACAAACCAGTGCTGTCTTTTAAAGTTTTCCTCCTCTGATGTATATATTTTAGGAGTTCGAGGTTTGCTCTCGTCTCCTTAGATGGCTATGGCATCATCGGACAACAAACCCAAAAGTAATTTGTTGAACTCCGCACCTGAGCACCCCTCACTCACCATGTCTTTGATGTGCGTTTTCTCCAGTGCCTCCCAGACCTGTGCGTCCGTGTACTGGCCCCACGGGTCCAGATTTGACCTGAACAGAGAAAAAACAGGAACATACCAGTCTTTAATTCCAGGCCTGGGCACGTGCATGTCTGAGCTGTGGCTGTGATGTAAACAGTACCTGACAGTACCAAGGAAGAGAACAGGCTCTTGGGGGATGACTGACAGCTTGCTTCTCAAGGCTTCCAGGCCTATGTGAGTGATGTTGACACCATCGATGATGATGGATCCCCCGCTGAGCTCCACCAGCCTAAAAAGTGCTACACCAAGTGAAGATTTACCTGAGGAAACCAGAGGGCAAAGTCTTTACTTATTCACATCAGTGCTAATCAAACTCTACAGTACTAAGTTCTGATGCAGTACTGAAATCAGTAACAAATATATAGCTTCCACCAAATGATGTAATTAAAGAGTGACTAATGATATTTGTTTGATACAATTCTGCATTTCAAATGACCTTGCCGAGCAAACCTTCAAAAAGCATATACACCTGAGCCGGTCCGGCCGACAATGCCCACTTTCTCCTCTGGGAGAACGTTGAAAGTGAGGTTCTTCAGAGCCAGGGGTAACTCGGGCCGATAGCGCATCTCCACATCCTGGAAGCTGATGCTTCCCTTCTGTGGCCAATCGGATGCAGGGGCAGAGGCATCTCTGCTCTGCTGAGGTGCCTCCGTCTCCAGGTTCTAAACATACAAAGGAAACAGATTTGCTTTAAAGGCTGGATTAGACTTGCTTTTAACGATACATACACAAGATGGATGTATCCATATGTATCCTGTAGGTGTCTGGTGCGTCGTTGTGAACATCCTCAGAAAGTAATTAAACTAGCATTATGTATCAAACATATAATTAGGTACTATTCGTCACAGTTTTTGAGAACTAACAGTAATTGACTTACTTTTTACATTTAGTGAGTGAATTTTTCAAATCTAGTCTTCATGTATGTGGTTAATCAGGAACCAGTTCTTAACCCCAGACATGCAACTCCTCCATGTAACTCCCAACTGACTTCCTTCTCTCCCCTCTCAAAGACTGATGTCTCTAAACTCCTCCTCTCTAGCCGTCCCACAACCTGTCCTCTTGACTCTAGCCTTTCTCACCTTCTTCAATCCATCTCTCCCACACTATTACCTGCACTCACACACATCGCTCTCTACTGGCACATACCCTACCTCATCTAAGCAAGCCCGGGTTACCCCACTGCTTAAAAAACCATCACTCAACCCTGCTATAGTCGACAACTACAGACCTGTTTCGCTTCCCCCTTTTCTTTCCAAAACTCTTGAAAGAGCAGTTTTTAATCAACTCTACAATTTTCTCACACAGAACAACCTCCTGGACACCAAGCAGTCTGGCTTCAAGAGCAACCACTCCACGGAGACTGCTCTGCTTTCCGTCACTGAAGCCTTACGACTAGCAAGAGCAACCTCTAGATCATCTGTCCTCATCCTACTTGACCTCTCTGCTGCTTTCAACACTGTGAACCATCAGATCCTCCTGTTAACTCTCTCCAGCCTGGGCATCACTGAAACGGTTCTGAGCTGTGTGGAATCCTATCTCTCTGACAGATCCTTCAGGGTATCATGGAGAGGAGGTATTTCTGAAACTCAGCAACTCACAACTGGCGTTCCACAGGGGTCAGTTCTGGGTCCACTCCTCTTTTCTATCTACACTACATCTCTAGGGCAGGTGATTGAGTCTCATGGCTTCTCATATCATTGCTATGCTGATGACACCCAGCTCTATTTGTCCTTCCAGCCTGATGATCCATCCGTCTCTGCATGCATCTCTGTTTGCCTGTCGGACATCTCGGTCTGGATGAAAGAACACCATCTTAAGCTTAACCTGGCAAAATCGGAGCTTCTCGTCATCCCAGCCTGTCCCTCAATCAACCAGAACCTCACTGTGCAGCTCAGCTCAGCTCACACTCATGCCAACCAGGACGGTCAGGAACCTTGGGGTGATTCTTGATGACAGCTTGACATTTACGGACCATATCTCAGCAACTGCAAGGTCCTGTAGGTTCATCCTGTACAACATCAAGAAAATCCAACCCTACATCACCGAACAGGCTACACAGATAATAGTCCAGGCTCTTGTTATCTCTAAACTGGACTACTGCAACTCACTGCTTTCAGGCCTCCCAGCCAGCTCCATCAAACCCCTTCAGATGATTCAGAATGCTGCAGCGCGCCTTGTCTTCAACCAGCCCAAGACAACCCATGTCACACCCCTCTTCATCTCTCTCCACTGGCTTCCTGTAGCTGCCCGCATCAAGTTCAAGGCCTTAATGCTCACCTACAAGACCTTGTCAGGAACAGCACCCTCCTACCTCAACTCTCTCCTGAAGGCCTACGTTCCCTCTCGCAATCTGCGATCGACTAGCGACCGATGTTTAGTAGTTCCCACTCAGCGTGGCGCAAGGTCCCTTTCCAGAATCTTCACGCTAACCGTTCCACAGTGGTGGAATGCACTTCCAATCTAAATCCGGACTGCAGAGTCTCTCACCATCTTCAAAAAACAGCTAAAGACCCACCTCTTCTATGAACACCTAACCAACTCATAGAGGAAAAACAAAAAAATACACCTCTACTCTGTGCACTTTGCTTCCTCTGGAATTCAATTAATGGATCTTGTATAGTAGCACTACTTGTATTGTTCTCTGCTTGATAACACTTTGCTTATTTGTAAGTCACTTTGGATAAAAGCGTCTGCCAAGTGAATAAATGTAAATGTAAATGTATTCTCCCTGTGTCAAAAACTCACAAGAGTGTCTCATCTGTTCACTAGTCAAAAGTGTTGATGAAATAAAACAGAACGATTCACTTCGAATCGTCTTCATTTCAGCCTTATTGTTATTCATTTAAAGGTAACTGTCATGTAAGTTGCTTTGCCAGACATTTGATTTTATGTAAGTGAATCAAATTTTAGTTGAATATGTCTGAGGTATAGCATTTTTACAAGATGAACTCCTGTTCTTCTTATATGAGTGTGGTCAGCTGTGGAGCATCACACACGCGGAGATATCCACCTCAGATCAGCTCACTGTTTCCCCAAAGTGTAATGAGCTGATGACCTCTGACTGTCGCACTGTTCCGATACTGAACATCCTGTTCACATACTGAACGCTGTTCCAATACTGTCCGTCTGTACACTGACCTTGATGTAATGATTGATCCTCTCTACTGATGTAAATCGAGCCTCCGTTTCAGACAGAAGTCTCACCGTGAACTGAAACAGACCTGTCAGCTGGAATAGAGGCAGGTCACAGTGGGTCAGAAACACATCCATGCTAAACATATCAACAGCATTAGCCATTTGGGTAAAGATGACACTCAGATACAGTAAGATTTTAAAATTAGCAAGCAGTAACTAAATAAAATCAACATATTGAGCTGCTCTAAATACAAAATAAACAATCATGTCATGGTGATGACTCTTCATGAGCTTAAAAGTGTGTGTGTGTGTGTGTGTGTGCACTCGTGTGTGTATTGCTAAGCACCTGAACAGCATAGGAGATGGCCAGACCGGCGTATGCTGGAGAGATATGTCCGTGCATGATAACGATCAATAGAGCCACGACGGAGGTGAGTATAATGCTTATGAGGTCTAAACGCACCGCAAGCCAGCGCATGGCGCAGCTGAATAGGTAGTAGGCAGCCTGGTTAGTGTCCAACAGCTCCCGATATCTGGACAAACACACAAAGTGCTTAATAACATTTGCTTCTTCTCTACATATCTACATTTCCCTCATTTGAACCTTTCTTTCGTTTCCAAATCCTGTTCCTGAGTCTGCCATTACAATCCCAGCACATATTCATTTTATAAACCCATTGATTTGCAACAGTTTCAATATATTAGTCACATTACCTTTACCGTTTACATTATACAAATAATATACTGTATGTAGTATTATCCAGTATTTATATACTGCATCAATTAGAATGTTTTATCACCAAACTTCCCACCCAGAGAACCTAAATCACTTACCCTGGGACAAATTTTGTATCATATTAACAGCATAACCTTTTTCCTTTAGTGAAAAGGATGTCCAGGTTTGATAGACTCACCTGTGTAGGAAGTCTGGCCCCTTGCTGTAAGCATGGATAGTAGACAGACCCTGCAGGCTGCTGGTGAGGTGAGAGGTGAAAGGCGATTGGCTGATGTTCTCCAGCCTTTTCAGCTCACGAATGAGCACCCTTTTGAGACAGAAAAGAAAAAGAAAATAAAAAAACTCTGGAAAAATCTCACACCTCACCCTGGTGTCTAATAAGTCCCACTATATTCTCAGTGAAGCAGGACTGAAGTGTGACCGATCATAGCCATCCAGCTGATCACACCTGCCATGTGACAGGTTAGTAACTTATAAGATGGACACCCACAGGGGACAATAAGTGTGCTGCTGAAGGCTTTCAGGATGAGGCTGTGTCATTGCTGAGGCCTCAGTCCTAATTTATAGGGCCTTTTATAAGCCCTGCCACTTCAACTCTAAAACCAGCAGGACAGCACAGCCTCGGCCGGCAGCGATGTGAGAGATGGGCTTTTATTGGCTAAAGGTGGGCTGATTTCTACTTTTAGACACGAAATGAAATGGGCAAAGACTGCAAATAAAAGGACTGCTATGAATCACCCTTTTCTCATTACCGGGATTGGGATGAGAATGAGGGAGAAAATGGACAAAGCATAAAAAGAATAAAAAAAAAAAAATACCCTGCTTCTAGAAACAGGGGTTGTTTGCAAATGATGTTCTTTCAGGAAAAAAAGGGCTGAATGTTTGGTGGTTCATTAGAAAATCCATTATTAGAGAGAAAATACTTTAGAGAATTAAAGTTCAGCTGGGCTTTACTGCTGCCAATTTTTGTATAATCCTCCATTTGTCACCTATATTATTTTCAGCAGCAAAATAACTAATAAAACCGTTAATAAATCCACAAAACACAAAAGATGTAAAAATAATTCCTTTATAATAACTGATGTGCAGGAGATTTCCTTTTTACACCATACTTTGGTTTTTGGTTTAATTTTTAATATTTTTTAAAATTATTTTGAACAAGAAATTCTGTGGTTAATCCAGATTCTATGATGCAAACGCCCCCAACACTACACACTACTAATTTGCATATTGGAATCTGATTGGTTCTTACATTTTATGATGCAATAACACTTTACTTCCATATTCCACAGTTGCTGAACTGACATTTGGGAAGTTTCCTAGTTAATTTCCTATAAATTGCCTTGGAGCTTAATATCTTTAATATCTGAAAATGAGGGGAAAAAAGCACAGGAAAAATCACAAGTTTGCAAAATGAAACATCCTCGCTCAATGAAGCACCAGTCTAATGCAACTTCATTTATTGATACTCATACACAATGTGATTTGATTACTCACTGACTAACATCAAGGAAACCTTATTACACAGACTAATTCAGTGTTTGTGCTTCTTCTTATCATATGATTTACTGCAGGTGGAGTATTCATACACCATAAAAGAAATTCTATGTAGGAAGCTCCTGTTTATCCATGATCTACCCATACAGAAATCTGATATATGACCATATATGTCCATATATCCGAGAAATGCTTTCATATATGTTACATGTATAGTCATATATGGGCCAAACATATATAACCAATTTAGATACATAGTGTATGTGTGCACCCTCTATGTCAAAATTATATGCTCTTGTCTAGAACAACACCTCCGCTACCTCAACATTCTCCTTAAGGTTTACGTTCCCTCACGCAATATGTGATTGGTTCATGACCGACGCTTAGTAGTGCCTACTCAGCGTGACTCAAGGTCCCTTGAAACTAATTGTCCCCAGTGGTGGAATGAACTTCCAACCTCATTCCGGACTGTTGCTATCTTCAAAAAAAGAATTGAGACTGGAGAAATCATTACAGTATGAGATTTGTGGAAACCAGTTGAAGCATTCATTGTGTTGAACTATTTCAATTGCTTTTGTTTGATTTGTTCATTGCAAACAGATGAAAATCTCCCGAGCACTCGGTTGAGGTCTAAAAAAAACATCTTTAACAAGGGAACTAAGGAAGTTCAAGTTCCAAGTTCAAAGTCCAACCTTAAAATACATACAGTATAAGCCAGTGATGCCTAACCTAGAAATGCGATTGATGATGTAGAAGAAGGCCGCAAGAGGGATGATGGAGAACAGGAACCATGGGAAAACAGTGCACACCACTCCTAGACAGAAGAGCACCAATGTCATGTTCTGCAGCAGCAATTCCACCTGAATGGCCAGACGCACATCCACTGCAAGGAGAGCGAGAAAAACAGCGTAAAATGTCTCTATCTAGCTGACAGAAGAGAAGGGCATGGCGGGGAATTCTCACACAAACCTTCATCCATGTCTTTGGAGAACCGAGTCAGGATGCGTCCTAGGGGAGTCGTATCAAAGAAACGCATTGGGCTGAGGAGGAGAGTCTTAAACAGCTTATCGTGTAGAGCCGAGGCTGCCCGCAAGGTACACTGCAGCACACAAACACGAATGAATTATTAAAACACAACCTTTCATAGTGCAAATGTTAACAAATCCACAATGCAAACAAGAAGACAAAAAAAACATACAAATGCATTGTTCAGAGAAAAGCCTTGTGAAAAGCCCCAGGGCACAAAGAAACAGAGGCTCAAGCAAGGACTGAGCGAAATCCCAGAATGCTAGTGGTTTGTACAGCTATGTACACAATCTAACACACATATGTCGCACTGGACTTACTTGGAAGAACTTACATTTCCTGTTTCTTACAGTGTATCAGTGTATGCGAAGACAAAATATTATTTTGTGTCAAGTGTCACTATTATATATATATATATATTCCCATTCCCGTAACTGAAAAATTACAAACATTAGTGGCGCATGGATACAAAAGGACATCAGCTGTCCATAAGCTCCCTAACGTACTGTCAGACCTATTTAATGGGGAAGAAGGTTGCAAGGAGACCCAGAGAGACATAACACACATAAGCCCTTTCCTGCTGAGAGCCATAGCAGTGGACAGATAAATGGATTTAGCCTGCAGGCAATTTCAATTACAGAGCAGGAAGAAAAAAACAACAACAAAAAAAACATAGAAGACAGATAAAATGAGAAAGCAGGCCAATTAGGAAAGGCCATGTCAGTGGTGCAATGGACCCTTATTAAAAAGCAGAAGAAAACAGGACACATGACCTCTGGTAATGATTTTCTTTAACTTGGAGAATATATATTTGTGTTTAAAGGTTTACTGACCCCACTGTGACACAACCAAAGACTCAGTGTGGTATCGGTGTATCAGACTGTGACCCACCTCTGAATATTTGAGAAGAACAGATTAACCTGTGCTATGGACTGACGTTTCATAAAAGGGGGTTTGGGAGACTGTGATATAAACATTAGCGTCAAATTATCATAGAATGTAAGAATTAAAAAATTTAACCCTTACTGTAAGTTTCCATGACTTACATTAGCATTACATGAGCATTAGCTGAAACTAATTGTTGAATGCCATGTAATCAAATGTAATATTATGGAATTCACATCGAATATTCATTAAGGTGCCAAATTCATAGCCAGTTAGCATACATAAGCTAACATGACAGGATCTCTGATTGAACATTTAGGAAGACAAATTCATAAATTCTCATTGACTTCACAAATAAAGTGAGCCAGTTAGCTAAAATGTGCTAACCTGGCAGACGTTCCGAGAGAGTGTTTACTGCTAACGCTTGCAAGCTGGATAATAAGCTAAGCAATTTGTTTATTACAGGATATCTCAGCATCTGATTTCTACTCATCATCTTCTGAATGGTGCTGGAAAACCCTGGCATACATCAAAGACACTTACATGGTTTTTTGAATTGCATTAAAATGTAGTTGCAATGAATTCTTCCATTGTCACTAGGGTGAGACGTGAGGCATGAAAATCTAGACAGTAACCTGAGATGAAGCGTTACCTTGACGAACACGACGCCTCGTACACTCTTGAGGATCAGCGACACTCCCATGGACAGGGCGTAGATGCTGGAGTAGTACTGAAGGTGGGGGTTTAGTCGCATACTGTTGCTCACCACACTCTCGTTCCTGTGTAATACTGTTACATTCTAAACACACATACACACACAAATCCCAAACTGTTTACAAAAGGCAGCGTCAAAAATAGATGCAGCACCAGCATCTGGGCTGTGATTCTTCCTCTGAGAAAATTATGTTCACTGTGGCATTTCTAATTAGCGCTGGGACTGATGTTCGCTTTTTGCCAAGCAGCAAAACACACATTTGTTTAGTGTTATAAAGAGTCACTAAAGGATTGTTTCTCAATGAAATGCAAGCACTGCTAACAGCTATGGGTGTGTGCGGCAGTTATGGCTTAATAATGGCTTCTACAATCTTTCTATTATAATAATCATCATTAAGTTTCCAGCTGTGGCTCACTCACCCCGCTGCCCTGCTTGATCCAGTGGCTGAGCCACCAGTTACTGAAGGCTATACTGCCTGTGGTGAGGAGGAAAAGCAGGACATTGATAATGAAGGCCAGGGGACCTCCGGCAGCCTTGATGTATGTGGCGTAGACAGCCCAGGTGACCGCCCCGTGGCCCTTCTCCTCAGCCTGCATGAGCTGGTCTGTGGGATAGAGTATCAAAGAGTTTGGAGAAAAGAGCAGAGATCTGTGAGTCCTTTCTTGCCTAAAAAAAAGTCAGCTAAGCATACCACATTATTGTCAGATTCCACAGCTCTCACCTCCTCTCGTACTCTCAGCAGGCTGCTTTGCTGCCGTACTGATGACAGAAGCGCACAGCGGCGAGTCCTTCTCCTCTCCCCCCTGCTGGTTTTTCAAGTTTTTCCTCACTAGGTTCTGAGAAAGAGAGAGACAAAGCGCATCAATGTATGAGCTACAAATTATGACAGCTAGGACAATGAATGTTAGACCATTAAATATGATAGTGACACGGTCTTATACACTAGGTACCACACTCGGCGATCAATGTACTCATAAATTATAGACATCAGGAATGAATTAACATTTCTAAAACAGCAGCCTTGCAGGCCTCTCTTCATAAATTGTGCAAAAGGTGATGTGAAGCACTCCATGAGCGAGCGACCCTGGTGTTTTCCCTAAGCGTGGTGGCAAACTCTACCTCCTGCTGTACACTGGTGAAAAGCGTGGCATAGTCATGACCTCGGGCCATCAGCTGGGCATGCATGCCGTGCTCCGCAATCTGCCCGTCCTTCATCAACACCACCTCGTCACACTCAGCCAGGTACTGCCAGAGAAGAGATTTAAAGCAAACAAAGTGAACCAGTTGATAAATAGATGGATGACTGGGCAGATATGAGAATGCTTGCATGGATAAAGATTCATAACATGGTATAATGTCCCTCCAGGGAAATCTGGACTGGAGGAACATAGAAAGGCATTAAAGTCAGTGTGTAATAAAACAACCACTTAAAGCTTTAAAGGAATACTGGATCTGTAGTGCACGTGCAACTACCAGAGAGAACTCTACCTAGAATATTAACCCAAGATGCACTTCTATTTGAAGTCTGAGGACAGTTGTTGAACACAATGTTAATGAAGCATATTTTTTGTAGTATTTGTTTATGAATTCCATCAAGGGTAAATGAAGCTCTAAATCTGCACGTAATTTTCTCAAGAGCTGGGGCTACTTTTTCAGAGTTAAGAATTTGTGCTTATGTTATGAGTATGTGATACAGAATGTCATCACTTCTACAGTTACACTGGTACTTGCATGGCAGAGGTGCCACGTAATTTAAGAAGTCTCCACTTTTTAACAGTCGTTAAAAAGTGGAGACTTCCACTTTGTTCTGAACAAAAGTGGAGACCCCCCCATTTGTTCTGAACAATTCCCACCCACTAGCTAACTCTCCCCAATCACATGAGAACTACTAGCCAGGGGAGGGGCAAACACAAGTTTCCTCTAAGACACGTGAAGCCAACCTCCACATCTTTACAAAATGCTCCTCATGCTGCATCACAGTGCAGTGTAATACAGTCAGAAGAAAGTGTTATCTACCCTATTCCACATACATGAGCTCACTGATGCCAACGATTAGCTAGCGTTGCTATTTTTGACAGTGGAGAGAGAGTATTTGGTTAGGTTTTGGTAGTCTTTAACAACTAATCTTAGATTCCTATTATAAGTATTCATATTGCATAATGGAGGTTTGGACGGATGCATGCACAGTAAAATACTTTTATTTATGAGCGACAGGCAGACAAATCCAAATCATGGTACAGAAGCGTTTTCAAAACAGGCAATGGGTCAGGTGATCTACAAACAGGCATAAACTGGGCTAGGCTAGAATCCAGAACGAGAAACGAGGAACAAAGTCAATGAATCAAACCGAAAACAAGGAACAACAGCTTGGTAAAGAGAATAACTCAATACTATGCGATGTGGTAAGAGACACGAGGGGTTTAAATGACAAACGTAGTCATTGGTTAAACACAGGACAGCTGAAAACAATGGTGCACACAATCGGGAAACAACCAATGATAAAGCAGGGGCGGAGACAGAACCTAACCATAAGAAACGCATGTGTCCAAAGTCAGTGTCACAGAAGACCGAAAAGTGTGTGTTCGCTAAGAGCTCCTGCACCGGGCTCGCGCTACGGGCTTGCGCTTCAGTTTTCCGAGCACACTGTAACACTGCAGTGCTAGCTCGAGGGGAAATCGTGACATTCAATTATATGTCCTTTTCTCAGTAAAGGGTAAAGCATTGATATTATTGCCCATGGTTATCACATGTGTGGCGGGTGCAGTAAATACAGATTAGATTGAAAAATGCTGGGCTACTCATTTAAAGGAACTAAATGGACCAACAGTGCAGTCCATAGGTAACTAAACAACAATATGTTTGAAATTAAACAAAAACAGTGAAGATAAATTTAATTGAAGGATGTTCTGGAGCAACTGGAATTTATCATATACATTGTACATTAAACATTTCTGGACACATGGAGCAATTCTGTATGATTTTACATGACTGGCAATTAAATAACAGAACATTTAAATGTGTCTATATTATTTTATTATTCAAATCCCTAAATCTAAATTAGTGCTTTATTAAAGGCACATGCTTGGTGAAACATTTAGTGTAAGACTGTAACACAAATCTATGCTGTGTGCTACAAGTGTCAAATTGAAGTGAGCCAGATCAGGCCCTTTTCCATACAGTGGTGTGAAAAAGTGTTTGCCCCCTTCCTCATTTCCTGTTCCTTTGCATGTTTGTCACACTTAAGTGTTTCGGAACATCAAACCAATTTAAACAATAGTCAAGGACAACACAAGTAAACACAAAATGCAATTTGTAAATGAAGGTGTTTATTATTAAAGGTGAAAAAATACCAAACCATCATGGCCCTGTGTGAAAAATTTGATTGCCCCCTAAACCTAATAACTGGTTGGGCCACCCTTAGCAGCAACAACTGCAACCAAGCGTTTGCGATAACGTGCAATGAGGCTTATACGCTTCCTGGAGGAATTTCGGCCCACTCATCTTTGCAGAATTGTCCTAATTCAGTTACATTAGAGGGTTTGGGCGAGCATGAACGGCCTTTTTAAGGTCATACCACAACATCTCAATAGGATTCAGGTCAGGACTTTGGCTAGGCCACTCCAAAGTCTTCAATTTTGTTTTTCTTCAGCCATTCGGTGGTGGACTTGCTGGTGTGTTTAGGATCATTGTCCTGCTGCAGAACCCAAGTTCGTTTCAGCTTGAGTACACGAACAGATGGTCGGAATTCTTTCAGGATCTCTTGGTAGACAGCAGAATTCATAGTTCCCTTTTAATCACGGCAAGTCTTCCAGGTCCTGAAGCAGCAAAACAGCCCCAGACCATCACACTACCACCACCATATTTTACTGTTGGTATAATGTTCTTTTTATGAAATGCAGTGTTCCTTCTATCGCCAGATATACTTGGACACACACAGTTCCACTTTTGTCTCATCGGTCCACAGAATGTTGTCCCAAAAGTCTTGGGGATCATCAAGATGTGTTGTGGAGAAATTGAGCGCTTTGATGTTCTTTTTGCTCAGCAGTGTGGTTTTCTTCTTGGAACTCTGCCATGCAGGCCATTTTTGCCCAGTCTTTTCCTGATGGTGGAGGCATGAACGCTGACCTTAACTGAGGCAAGTGAGGCCTGCAGTTCTTTGACGTTGTTGTGGGGTCTTTTGTGACCTCTTTGGATGAGTCGTGTTTTGCGCGCCGCGCTCTTGGGGTAATTTGGGGCCGGCCCGCCACTCCTGGGAAGGTTCACCACTCCATGTCTTCGTCGCCATTTGTGGATAATGGCTTTATAACCCTTTCCAGACTGATAGATCTCAATTACTTTCTTTCTCAATTGTTCATGAATTTCTTTGGGTCTCGGCATGATGTGTAGCTTTTAAGGATCTTCTGGTGGACCTTACTGTGTCAAGCAGCTCCTATTTAAGTGATGCCTTGATTGTGAACAGGTGTGGCAATAATCAGGCCTGGGTGTGGCTAGAGAAATTGAACTCAGGTGTGGACAACCACAGTTATAGTATGTTTTAACAAGGTGGGCAATCACTTTTTCACACAGGGCCATGATGGTTTGAATTTTTTTTCACCTTTAATAATAAACACCTTCATTTACAAATTGCATTTTGTGTTTACTTGTGTTGTCCTTGACTATTGTTTAAATTGGTTTGATGTTCCGAAACACTTAAGTGTGACAAACATGCAAAGGAACAGGAAATGAGGAAGGGGGCAAACACTTTTTCACACCACTGTATATGTGTGTGTGAGTGTGTGTGTGTGTGTGTGTGTGTGTGTATATATATATACATATATATGCACCAACGTATTAGCCGATAAGGCTATTTTTCCCGATATGGGCTATGGGCTTAATAGTTTAAAAACAGCCAATGATCAGGGCTGATTATATCCTGTCAATCAAGAGTGCAGGAAAACACATGGATTTCGTGCTGTGTGTAAAGATGATGTCTCTTGAGTGGAATGACGTCAAAATTGCAGTTTGTAACCTCTGCACTGATAAAATTTTACAGGCAATAGGAATTAATTATTATAAATTTAAAAGAAGATATAAAAGGCAGAACTATCGTATCGGTTATTGGTATCGGCCGATATCACTCTGAATAATCGGTCATCGGTATTGGCTGAGAAATTTAGTATCGGTGCATCTCTAATATATACATAGATCATTTTGTAAAATCCAAATAAGTTTTACAGATCTTTATTGGAAAGGGTTTAAATGAAATTTTTCATGCTTGTTCAATGAACCATAAACATTTATTGCACATGCACCTGTGGAACAGTCCTTAAGACATGAATAGTTTACTAAGTAGGTGATTAAGGTCACAGTTACAATAACTTAGTACACTAGAGAGACCTTTCTACTGACTCTGAAAAACACCAGAAGAAATATGCCTAGGCTTCCTGTTGAACATGCCATAGGCCTGCTGCAGGGAGGAATGAGGACTGCAGATGTGTTCAGAGCAGTAAACTGCAATGTCTGTAATGTAAGACGCCTAAGACAGCGCTACAGGATTGTCCTTGCAGTGGAAAATTACATGTAACCATGTGTCCCCTCCAGACGTGATTGAGAACTTGCAAATGCCTTGATGGAAGAGTGGAGGATCATCTCAAAGCAAGAACTGACAAATCTGGTACAGTCCATGAGGATGAGATGCACTGTAGTGCTTAAAGCAGCTGGAGGCCACCAGATACTGACTGTTACAGTCAGTAGTCGCCCCCCCGATTTTTGGATTTTTGATATCCATGAGCTGTAAGCTGTAATCACCCCCCTGGATTACTGGATTTTTGATATCCATGAGCTGTAAGCTGTAATCATCCAGATTAAAACAAAAAAAGGCTTGCAATATTTCACTTTATGTGTAATAAATCTAGAACATATGGATATATTATACAAATCAAGTCTGAATGAAATCAACAGAATCGCCAGTAAAGACTATTGATCCAGTTCCAATGCCAGCTGTACTCGCCCAAGCCATGAAAATCCCTCCACCATGTTTTACAGAGAAAGCAGTAATGTTTTGGATTAAGAGCAGTTCTTTTTTTTCTCCACACTTCCTCTTTCCATTTCTCTCCGACAGGTTAATCTTACCTATGCCCTCTCTCTAAGATTTATTCTCTCCCTAGAACTTTACACTGGAATGTAACCTGGTCTTTCTTTTCTCTGGGATATTATACAATGGAAAAACTGAGATATACTGAAAAATATCATGTAACATATTTGCCAAGAAACTTTTCATTTTCTAGGGGCACTTTAAATCATTAGAGAAGCCCTGGCATTGCAGTAAACTGCATCCATTCTATAATATATGTTTTTATAAATGCAATATATTAATCATTTATTAATATAACACAAGTACTTATAATATAAGTATTACTGAATTCGCAAAACCTTCTGGTTTGAGATTGTTTCTATAGCAACAACTTACACATGGACTTGTACGGTGGACGTTCCACATGAGCAGATTTAACAATGTGTGCAATTTTTGATACAGTTAAGTTTTCTGTGAGGACATGTTTTATTTAACACCAGTCCCCAGGAGCCACCAGTGTCAGCACTTTGTATCAGGCAGAGGTAAAGCTTCAACTTTAAGCTGTAGCTGTACTGTAAATTTTCACACAGGAAAGTCTTCATGAAACACTGCAGACATGCTGGGAAGAGAGCTACTGTTTATAGCTGTTCTAAAGCATGTGATAACAGAAACGAACCTGTTTCCTGTATGTTCCACGACATTAGTGACAAGTAATGACAAGCATGACATGTTGTTCTTTAATAAATAAAGATTAAGAATTTGAAACATGCTGTTATTGGAAGATAATAATAATAATAATAATAATAATAATAATAATAATAATAATAATAATAATAATAATAATATAATAATAATAATAATAATAACTCATAATATAATCCATAACATGTGTGACATATATGAAACTGCTGGAAACTACGATCCATATATATTTATATTTACATACATATATTAACAGTATAAGGTCTATGAATTATTTTAACAAGTACATTTTTAAAATGTTGAAATTGTGCTCTGTTAAATGTTAGAGAAAGAACAAAGAGTTCTTTTCTAACACATAAGGGTTGATATACTGAATGGTATATACATGTATTTATTGTGCTAATACACTATTTTCCTTTATGATTGAAAGTATCTGGTTTAGCTTCGCCTACCATTCATGGTTGACCCACTTAAAATGGTGGGCCATCATGATTATCGCCCTTACTGAATCTGAAACTTGTTTGATTCTCAAACTGCAAAAGCTTTTTTCACATGAACTAATGATGCAAGAGCGTACAGCTGGCTAGAAAACAAGCGAATATAATTACTCATGGTCCTTAGGGAGCTGTGTAGGACAGCAACTGTTCCAGATAATATCCCCATGTGAGGGTTTTAGTTTACTGGCACACACTGGTACACTTAATTTCTCTACATGAACATACCTGCAGTTGGTTTGTAACAAATATAACGGTCTTTTCCCCTGCTGCACTGCGAATGGCCTTGTGGAAGAGATGGGAAGCCACGTGAGCATCCACGGCACTGAGGGGATCATCCAGCAGCAGGATGGGTCTGTCACTGTAAAGTGCCCGGGCAAGACTCACTCTCTGCCTTTGACCCCCACTCAGATTGGCTCCTCTTTCCCCAATCTAGATACACAGTGTGCCAGTGGAGGTTTCACTTACAGCAGATCTTTTTTATTTACAACGGTTCTCGAGGGAATAGCAGCAAACAACAATAAAATGGCAATACATTTCAGTGAAAGTCATAATGACAAGCCCAGCGACAGCACACTGAGCCTCATTACCTCAGTCATATCGCCATAAGGTAGCTCAGTGATATCAGGAATTAAACAGCATGCCTCCAGCACAGCATTATACCTGAAGGGAGATTAGGGAAGTCAGAGCTAATTTAGATTTATAGTCTGACTTAAAACATGTCTCAATTTGTGCACATGAGGCAATACTTCTTCTTTGCTGATTCCAGACAGCAAGTCTTACTTTTCCTCCACATAATCCTTCCCAAACAAAATGTTCTCCCTCAGGGAACTGTTGAGGATCCAGGCCTGCTGAGCAGCGTAGGCAAAGCCCCCATTCGCTGCCACTGATCCCCCGAGTAAGGTCATCTGTAGAGAAAAGAGAAGCAGGTTGCAGCTGAAGATAGCCTTTGTGTCTTAGACAGCTTGACCCATTCTGATCGCAACGGCCATGTCCTGCAAGGCAGTACACAATGCTTTTTTTCTTCGTCACTTGTCTTGAGTGCACAGCTCAGCCTTCCAGAAAGGTCACTGAGATAAAGGGTTGTTTCACACAAGAGACCACAGAGAGAAAAGGCTCTGTTGTGCAGTGTGATCTCTCACCTGTCCCAGGAGAGCAGACAGCAATGAGCTCTTCCCACTGCCCACAGCACCACACACTCCTACCAATGCACCCTGTGGACACACAGATCAGCCAATGACACTCAACTGAGGACTGATAAAAAAAACCCCCAAAAAAACCTCGGGTTAGGGTCAAAACATCGTCAAGTGTAGCACAAGTTCAGGTGCATTTTCAAAAACTATTAGACAAAAACTAATATCATAATTAATTCATATTGCACTGTGATGTTTCAGAAACCCAGTTCCCTTTGGTTGATATGTGAGAGACATGGTGTATATGCGAGAGATGTAGGTAGTACCTTGCGGACTGTAAGCTGGACGCGGTGCAGGGTTTTGTGCAGTGGTGGACGCACACTCTGGGTGGAGGAGATAGTGCTCTGTGGGCTCTCCTGCTCCATGTGCGTGAGTAGATGCTCAGCATTAGGCTCCTGTCCACCTTTTGCTTTCTCGTCCTCTGAGCTAATGTAGAGACTCAGCTTCTCCCTCCGGAGCACTCGACGCATGCCTCCTCTTTTCTGGCTCGGCTGTGGCTTTGCCCTTTTGGTCGGTGGGGGCCGAGCTTTATTCCATGCCAACGTGGCATCTCTGAACTCCACAGCATTCTCAGGATCCTCCATTTGGCCTAATATGACCTCCTGGTCCTGCATCATTAAGAGCCTCTGTAAGAGAATGAGGAAAGAGTAGCAGGAAATATATAGAGATAATTATAGATAAAAATGTTAGTATTCCCTTAGGAGAAAACCATCCATCCATCATTTTCTGTACCACTTATCCTACACAGGGTCACGGGGAAGCCTATCCCAGGGGATGGGGACACCGTGGAAGGGGGGGGTCAGTCCATCACAGGGCAAAATCGCACACATATTCACACACTATGCACATTTTGGAAATGCCAATCAGCCTACAATGCATGTCTTTGGACTGGGGGAGAAAACCGGATTACCCAGAGAAAACCCCCAAAGCACAGGGAGAACATGCAAACTCCATGCACACAGGGAAGAGGCAGGATTCGAACCCTTTTGTGAGGCAAACGTGCTAACCACTAAGCCATTATACCCCTAGGGCAAAACTAAAAATTGCATAATTTACTATGAAATTTTGAGTTATTTGTGTGTCAATCATGTTAATCTAATTAAATGTCTGTATCTTTCTTTCTAAATGTGATATCTGTTCTCTCTGTCAATTGAAAAAAAATATTTTGCCTTATATTTTGAATTGTTGTTTTTTTTTTTTTTAAACATATCGGAATTCTGTTTGTAGACAAATAATAAAAAAGCCATATATTTTCCTTTCTTCCCTTCAAAAATAATGGGAAATGCAAACTGCTAGTAGGTTTTAGTTTTGGTTTAATGTGTGGCATGGTTTTGGTGGCAGAACCTAAAATGAACATCTAACCACCTGCCAATTGCACGTGGAACTGGTGGATATCGTAAATTACAAGCCATGTAATATTACAGTCGTGCTCATTAAAGCATTTAAGAAAACAAACATGATGACTAGAAAAAACATATTTGAATGAAATTTGGTGGACAGTTACTCCGTCTAAAATACTGACTGGCTACCAAAAAAGAGCTGATTTCAAGGCTTGATAGCATTTACTGAAGTGTTTGCAATTCACCTGAAATCTCTTAACGGCGACAGCACCCTCTGATAAACTACGCACTGACAAAGGTGTAATCTTTAGGGCAAAAGTCATTGAGTTGAAAACAGCCACAACAGTGAAGGCCTATAGACACAAAAAGATGCACAGAGATAATCATTTACCAAAAGAGAAGGAGAGGACGTTGGTTGTAGTTGGTTGTTGTTTATGTGTACTAAATATGGAATATATCCTTTTGGAAGGTATGCATACCTGTGCTGCAGTGAGATCGTTGCCCAGGGCCATGTGCAGAGTGAATGTACACACGCTGGCAATCACAACAACGATGGGAGCCACGCCAATGGTGAGACCTTGAACTAAACCGGCTTTTTCCAATATTTTCCTCTCCTCTGATCGAACCTCTAAAACCACAAGACAAGAGTCAAGAAGAGTTAGAATAGAGACAAACCCATTTTCATCTCTTGTGCCCAGAGTGCTCAGAGAAGCTCGTTTATAATGGCCAGACGTTGTTCCTCCTGAACATAACACAGACAGAAAACCAGACAGGGAAGACTGATCTTTATGCCTCAAAGCGCTATACTAGAAAGAAGTGCCTGATGACTGTTGTGAGCTAGTTTGGAATGAAGTGCCCTGCAGCAGCCTTCCAGCACCACTGTGTGTTTGTCTTCTAAAAAGCTATGAACAAGCCATTTGACTTGATGACGTCCAATTTCGATGTCCCTTCTTCCATCCAAAACCCTCCCAGAGCCATGGCCATAACCTCTACAAAGCCTCAGTGCATCACTGATGTGTTCCTGTAACTCAAATACAAGGCAATGTGAAGTTATGTATAGTGTGAGAAAGGTAATTGAAGACAATAGCATTGCTCATGTTCATTGCTCATGACCGTGCTGTATTGATCACTGAAATTACACTAAAATATTAAAGAGGTTAATTACATATTAAATCAAAAGTGTTCAGTTCAAGCCCTGGAGGGCTGTTATCAAGCACAGTTCAGTGATTTACCTTATTCAACACATTAATTAATAAGCAGGTTTAGTAGGTGTAGCAGAATAGGCAAATCACTAAACTCTGCAGGACCCCATCCCACCACGTCTGAGGTTTTACATACCTGGCTAGGATTAGCGAATCTCAACTCTATACCCGCTCCATTGAACGATTTGTACATCAAATTCTTGAGCTGGTAAATGGGTTATCAATAGTGAAAACAATTCATCAAGACTAGAACCAAAGTCTTCACATACAAAACATGAGATATTATGGAAATACCTTTAGCTGTAATATTCTGGATTTCTTTCATACAAGCTCTCAGCCTTCAGCCGTTTCTGGGATGCATACAGTGCCTTGCGAAAGTATTCGGCCCCCTTGAACTTTTCAACCTTTTGCCACATTTCAGGCTTCAAACATAAAGATATAAAATTAAAATTTTTTGTGAAGAATAACCAACAAGTGGGACACAATTGTGAAGTGGAACGAAATCTATTGGATATTTTAAACTTTTTTAGCAAATAAAAAACTGAAAAGTGGTGCGTGCAAAATTATTCAGCCTCTTTACTTTCAGTGCAGCAAACTCACTCCAGAAGTTCAGCGAGGATCTCTGATTGATCCAATGTTGTCCTAAATGACTGATGGTGATAAATAGAATCCACCTGTGTGTAATCAAGTCTCTGTATAAATGCATCTGCTCACCTGAGAAGACTGATCAGAGATGCAGCGAAGAGGCCCATGATCACTCTGGATGAACTGCAGAGAACTACAGCTGAGGTGGGAGAGTCTGTCCATAGGACAACAATCAGTCGTACACTGCACAAATCTGGCCTTTATGGAAGAGTGGCAAGAAGAAAGCCATTTCTCAACGTTTGGTGTGACGTTTGGTGTGTCTCCCAGGCGGCTTGTGGCAAACTTTAGACAAGACTTTTTATGGATATCTTTGAGAAATGGCTCTGCATTTCATCCAGAGTGATCATGGGCCTCTTGGCTGCATGTCTGATCAGTCTTCTCCTTGTCTGAGCTGAAAGTTTAGAGGGATGGCCAGGTCTTGGTAGATTTGCAGTGGTCTGATACTCCTTCCATTTCAAAATGATCGCTTGCACAGTGCTCCTTGGGATGTTTAAAGCTTGGGAAATCTTTTTGTATCCAAATCCGGCTTTAAACTTCTCCACAACAGCATTACGGACCTGCCTGGTGTGTTCCTTGGTCTTCATGATGCTCTCTGCGCTTTCAACAGAACCCTGAGACTATCACAGAGCAGGTGCATTTATACAGAGACTTGATTACACACAGGTGGATTCTATTTATCACCATCAGTCATTTAGGACAACATTGGATCATTCAGAGATCCTCGCTAAACTTCTGGAGTGAGTTTGCTGCACTGAAAGTAAAGGGGGGGAATAATTTTGCACGCACGAACCTTTCTCAGTTTTTATTTGCTAAAAAGTTTAAAATATCCAATAGATTTCGTTCCACTTCAAAATTGTGTCCCACTTGTTGGTGATTCTTCACAAAAAATTTAAATTTTATATCTTTATGTTTGAAGCCTGAAATGTGGCAAAAGGTTGAAAATTTCATGTGGGCCGAATACTTTCGCAAGGCACTGTATATATTTATAAATTCACATTCGCCATGAAATCCTGTTACACGACATGTGATATATAGCAATCCCACATGTACTGTACAACAAGATTTCATGGTGTTATATCTGGTAAAATATCTCTGGCACTAAACCTTTCCGCTTACGATCCATTAAATAACTGAGTAAAGGGTGCATTGTTAAATGGGGCTTTAGAATGAATTAATAAAATATCAAAATAGCATTGCAGGTACACCCTGTGTATCAGCATTGTGATTCTGAGCTCTATGGCTTCCCACTCTCTGGACCCCATCTGTTTCATTTCCAATGTCTATTCTGGATAATGACTTTCTGGGTTTTTTTTTTTTTTGTTAACTCTCAATCTTTTTTTTTGTAAGTTTCACCTGTTCACCTGGTTTTATCTCCTTGTATGATCTCATTTGTGAAATGTAATTTCTCTCTCTCTCTCTCTCTCTCTGTCTCTGTGCAAATTTTCTCTCCTACAGTGCTTTCCTGAGTCCTGCTCGTGTTCTTAGGCTTGTTCCTGCAGCTTCTGCTCCTGTCTCCGGTCTCTTTTACCTGGTGTATAAATGTGCATTTGGCTTCCTGAGTCTGCCTGTTAGCTGAATCCGCAGCTTTGAACTTTCACAGTGATTACTGAAAAGCCCGGCCTATCACTCACATATATTACAACCACCTTCTCCTCTAAGCTGCCAGCTAAGTGAAATCTCTCCTAAGACATTAAATACCAAAGAATGTTAAATGCTTTTTAAATTAGCCTTGTAGCTCACGGACTATAGAAAGCCCCGATTGATGGAATATTCAATGCAGAAAAGCCTCACAAAGAAGGTATCTCAGAAGTTACTTTAAGAAGCCAATGAGAGGAGAGAAACGGCAGCTGCCTTTCTGAGAAGGCGAGAACATGGAGACTCAGCTGCAGAGCAGAGAGGAATTAAAGCTTACTGTGGACGTTGCCGGCGAAGGCGGATTCCCAGCAGTACATCTTAATGAACTTGATGCAGCTGAGGATCTCATTCATCAGTCTGACGCGCTGGTCCGTGACTACCACACATTTCTTGCGGAAGTGGGCTGTCAGCCGGGAGGCCAGCATCTACATGAAATGGAAAGGGGATACACTGGAGTGTGAAGAAGGTCCAGAATATTTAGAAATTAACAGGATATGCAATATGATTATGCAGAGTGAATATGTGGATGAACAGAACAGATATATTGGAATGGGCAACTTCAGTTTGGTAGATGTATCATCTAATGTATCATCATAATACTTTTGTGGGGAAAAGTTCTCCATATTCCTATTCCATATTGCGTAGTTGTGCTATGCAGGTGCTTAACTTTAACTTCTCCATGGTACGTTCAGAATATGTGCTATTTTACTAGGCAGCCATGTTTATTACCTAGCTGATTTTATCTGGCTCACTACCACTGGCTTGATGTAAAACTGCACTTCCTTCTAAGGCGAGAGTGTAATATATATATATATATATATATATATATATATATATATATATATATATATATATATATATATATATATATATATATATATATATATGATGCACAGTTGAAGAACACCATTTTTTAGGGCATTCCTTTACTTCCTTGACTTAATATTTATGCTATAGGGTATACATTACTAAATCTTTCAGTGCCATGGAAGTCTAGCACATAAAACATTATGTATATTGCATCATTAATTACCATTAATGGATAGAAGATGATAAAGATGATAGAGCCAACAATTGCGGCTGGTCCCAGGAAGTAGATGTTGTAGGACAGGGCGAGAAGCCCCACCAGAGGTCCTCCACCCAGCAGGCAGCCCAATGATACAGCATCATACAGCCGCTGACCGTCGCTGGAGCAAATGTTTATCAGCTGAAAAAACAGAAGTCGTGGTGTTAGCTCAGCTCACTGTTTTCCATCACACTCTGAGATCGAACTGTAATTAGGTCAGACCTGACAAAAATATTCTCAGAAAGAGGTAAGCACAGATAGTATGAGTGTTAGCATTATCTTGAATGCAGGTATAGTGCGCATTTAATGGGTTAAACCCTTACAGTGTCAGCTTATTATGTAGCCATTGAGCAAAAGGCATATTATCCCATAACTTCTATGAATTACTTAGGAACAATAGGAAAGGTGGGTAATTATGAGGCTGAGGAATGAGTCTAGATCTGCTAACAAATCTTTGGAGTTTAGGCCATTAACATTTGGTAAGCAAAAGCTGGTTTAAAGTGTTCTTAAGGGTCAGAGAGAGAAAAACAGTGAGAGAGAGAGAGAGAGAGAGAGAGAGAGAGAGCGAGAGAGAGAGAGAGAATTTTTATTGTCATTCTAGCCATATACAAATATACAGTAGAATGAAATAGCGTCGTCCGAGGCCTTGGTGCAATATTACAGAGTTCACGGACATCAGTGCACACAATCGACAACATGTAGTGTGTAGATTAAGGAAGACAAAGTGGCAGTGCACAACAGACATTTCAATAAATACAATAAAGTGGACAGAATAATAAATACAAACAATGGGATAACACAAAAAATACAACACAGGACATTAAATATACCACCACACAAAGCATCACTTAATTAGACCTAGTTGAAGACAGATTGTAATACTACATGGCTCATATTAAAGGTGCAGTATGTAATGTAAGTATTTCTAGACCAGCAATAATCATATATGTCCTGAGATATTTTAGAAATGCAATGAATCTGGTCAAGAAATGCCTATTTGAATAGGGATTTGATGGACAACATAGCTGACCAATCACAGAAAAGCCTGTCTGCAAACACGTTTACTGATTACTAACTGCTTCACCTATTTTGGAATACCTGATTGTGTCACAGAACTATAAACCTCAGTGTTGCCACGTAATTAATTTAACTAGTTTCTTTATTTTGGGCTTCTGTTAAAATTTTTCTGGCCCTGAAATTAGCTCCGCCACCAGTTGAAACAGTGCTCTTCAGCTTTGCTACTTTTGAGTTGATTTCCATTTCAAGTGCAATTCAGCTTGCAGAGGTCTTTCAGAGGTCTCTGAAAATTACAAACTGCCCCTTTAAGATTTAAGAACAAAAACAATGAGGTATGTAGATATATGAAACAGTATGCACCACAGATAGCATGCAATACCTTTCATACACATGCCTTGTGTAGCATAGGATGGGAGGCATGGATGTTTTCTCACCTCCCCTGTGCTGATATCTTTAGTGCTACGCAGACGTAGGATTTTCTCGAAGGCAAACGTGAGTGCTGCCCCTCGCAGGCGTGCGGCTGTGCGGTAATTAATAGCCCACACAAGAGCCATAGTCCAAGAGCGAATCAATTCAGTGAGGAATATACCTCCAACCAAAGCCAGGCCATACGGCAGCCACACCTCTGAACTCTGAGCATACTCCAACAATGCTCGGATCAGCAGAGCCTGCATGGGACACAGTACAGTGGGATCAGGACAGCACGGATCAGAGAACAGACTACATGTCATAAATGTGAAGTTGACTGGATGTGTGGAATTCCTGGGCTAATATTTCACTATGGATGTACATCACAAACATTCTCGAGATTACAGTACAAGTCTGATCACCTCCACTTACTTCTACTGCTATAAATGGAGCGTTATTGTTGTACATATTCCTAGCTGTTTCACTCTGTGAACGCTACCTGGTGAAGTCAAGGTCAGATGTAAATAAACATGCTGCACAGCTGCCCTTTCTTTGTGCAGGATATGAGGACATCTTAGTCAGTCAGTGAATAAAAAACAAGCCTCCACAGTGCGCTGCTCTTCGTTCATTTATGAAAAACAGATTTCATAAATAAAAATCGAACAGCAGGTGATGGCTGCGAGTCTCATACATTATATATTATTTTCAAACCACCTTCAGTCGCAGCAAAGCATCTCCTTGCCAGTCAAGCTGAGATTCAAATGATTAAAAAGAGCTCTTGAACCGAATCTTTAACTTTTTTTCCAAAGTGAAGCTTAATGTATTGAGCTGGTAAAGGGCCTGTCCATAACAACTTCACAATAAAATAGAGAGGAAATCATCAGGAAACAGTTCAGAGATGAATGAATGAACTCTAACACTAATAATAACAACACTAGGGGCAGTAGTGGCTTAGCGCTTGAGGCTCTGAGTTACTGATCAGAAGGTCGGGGGTTCAAGTCAAACTGCCAAGCTGCCACTGTTGGGCCCTTGAGCAAGGCCCTTAACCCTCTCTGCTCCAGGGGTGCTGTATCATGGCTGACCCTACGCTCTGGCCCCAACTTTCAAACATGCTGGGATATGCAAAAAAATAATTTCCCTATGTCGTACTGTATATGTGACCAATAAAGACTCATTAATAGCTAAAATGCCAATATTGTTATTATTTATCATAATTATCCTTATTAAAAACAAATTAGTTTTGGTGCATGTTATTATTTGAATCATTTGATATAAAAAAGAAAACGGAGTTTTCTTTCAGACCATATATCAGCCTTTACCTTCAAATGGATAAAGCTTGTACTCAAAATAAAACTGCTCCTTACTCAAACCTTAAATGTAAACACAATTAGACTCTAAATAAATCAATCACAGCAAAACAGAAAGACAAAACACATGAACTGGGAATGATATTGCATCAAAAACAATATAAAACTACTTATCATTAGCACTGTTTAAACATCAGGGCTCCCAGTCTGCGCATTCCATAGAGTGAAAATTTATAGACCGGACACTGGTCACATGACTGCATTCTTTTGTGGCGAGCGCCAAAAGGTTGTGGAGGTTGGGCATTTTAGCCGACTTTGGAGCCATTTTTCAAATTAAAATGACACCTCACTGTTGGCACTGTTGTGGAGCTCATTATGTTTCAATTTATCATTTTCCTCAGCTCAGAGGCTTTGTTTATTCAGTCAAATGTTCGGAATATTCTGAGAAACAAATCTAATCAAATTGTGAAGCCAGTATCGTGAATTAAATTGAATCATCACCGGAGTGTATTGTTACACCCCTACAATTTACCAACAGTTACAAATAAATGGTGTACTTATATAGAGATTTTATCCAAAGCGCTTTACACTGTGTCTCATTCACCCATTCACCCATTCACACACACCAATGGTAGCAGAGCTACTATGCAAGGCGTTAACTTGCCGTTGGGAGAAACTCTGGGTTCAGTGTCTTGCCCAAGGACACTTCAGCATGTGGAGTCATGTGGGCCGGGAATCGAACTGCCAACCCTACGATTAGTCGACAACCCGCTCTACTACCTGAGCCACAGCCGCCCAGAAATTTTTTTAAATAAATTTGATTAAAGAATAACACATTTTACTTTTACATTTTTAGTTACACTTCATATTCTAGAACATGCCTGAAACAAGTTAACACTTGTTATCACTTATATTATCGCAAGTCCTTCACTTCCTATTGAGGTTAATAACACAAGAAAATGCAGTTTGCCCCGCTACTGAGAAACCATACAGTACAGACTCCTCTGTCCTGAACACTTTCCTGATCTCATCTGGTCAGACACAACTTACTGACCAAAAGCACTGACACTGGAGACTCCTTCCATGTCCTTACAGAACACAGTCCCAAAATCTTTCAAATATTCAATAACCATTTAAACCGGATTAATTGTACAGTTCTAATAGGTATGTTTTTTTACTTTATTTTTTAAAATTATTTTGCATCAGTCATGTGGACATGACAGATTAGGCAATACTTGAACACTGCAACTGTATTTAGGTGGCAGTGAGAGTAAATAAATGTTTCATTATTCAAGCATTAATGCTCTTAGATCTGAAGTTGGCACAACCAAGTACACAAAAGGGGAAACAAACAAACTGTAGTCCAAAGTCCAATAAAAGTTTATTTAATATTCACTCCCAGTTCAGCGCAGGTCATGTGTATTCGAACGTGTTTTAAAATCTGAGCGCACTTTTAATCTAAGTAGTAATACCACAGTCAATCACTAGCAGTACAGAGCACATGTTCGTGTGTGTATGTGTGTGTGTGTGTGTGTGTTAGGTGAATGATCCTTAATCGTTAATTGTTATGGTGTTTTCTCTAACAAGGAGTTTGTCTGTCCACATCTTAATGAGGATGTTACTCAGCTCTACACAGGTGTAAGAGAGAAGCAGAATAAACATGGTCGCCACTCACAGGTCCGATGAAGGCAGTCACTGTGAATATGAGGAGAAAGAGCAACGCCACCAGCAGGCGTGTCCTGCAGAACCTCCAGAAAACCCGGCAGAGAGACGCTCCATCTCTGCCTTTTCTCTTCAGCTCCGCGTGCCACAGAGCCTGCAGCCTGATCCATGACACACACACACACACACACACACACACACACACACACACACACACACACACACACACACACACACACACACACACACACATCAGCATCAGCATCAGCACTTATTAAACACCCTCAACTGCTCAGTTGTATAAATGAGATTATTAGAAATCGCCAAATGCCGTAAACGTAAATTTGATCTGTGTCAGACATTGAACACTAGACATCGGAACAAAGCAGCTTTACAGAAATCAGGATGTAGATTTAGATCCAAAGGTAAGAAACAACTCCCTGAGATGACACGAGGAAGAACCCGATTCTCCTCCTTTACATAGAGGTGAACAGTAACGGTATTGTTTATCACAGTTTCTCTTAAAAAGATGGACAACTTGGAATACCTGATTCAGTTCAAGAGTCCTCGAAGGCCTGCTTGTTACTTCTAGGGTTTGAGTTAGGAGTGACAACCAGCTAACGATCGAAACAAACCCGAAAGCACTTGTAGTTCTTTAATTCAATCTCCAAGGTTTGTTCTCAGGATGCAGGGTTTCCCAGAATTCAATTGCATCACTGCAGTAATTGAAGTCCAGTGGTCGGTGTGTAATGAACAGCACAAATGCCTTTGAATGAACGACACATCAGTCAGAAATATCATTTTCGAGCATGCTGGGTGATAAGGCAAGAATCCTCTTTCCTTTGGTAAAAAATGTACCATTTTCATTTGAGGTAAACTATCCTGGGAAAGACTAAACCACACACTGCAAAAAAAAGACATGTTAGCAAGTAACAATATCTTGAATATAGTCACATATATGTAGTATTTCATAATATAATATTACTATAAATCAAATATTGGATTTTTAAATTTATTTCTAGACATTTTTTTTTTACTAATTTCAAGCTCAAAATTTTCTATTGGCAAAAAAAAAAATAAATAGTAATAATAACAATAATAATAATAAAATATATATATATATATATATATATATATATATATATATATATATATATATATATATTTATACATCTAAAATATATCTATTAGCAGATAATTTTGCTTCTTTCTAGAAAAAAAACTTCCAGTGGAAGAAGATTATTTAAAGCTTGAAAATAGTTAAAAAAATAAAATTAAATAGGTTTAATAATCTCATATTTAGTTTCTTGTAAATGTATAAAAGGAAATATTGACTAAATTCGTCTAAATTCAAGATAAACATTTTATCTTTTTAAGATGTCTTTTTTTTACGCAGTGAAGTTTCTGATCATATTTACTCATATTTTATTTTCTCTGTGTTGGAAAATTAATCAATCACCAATTATTCAGACTTTGAAATCTTTTGAGGACTGGGCACCGCACCCACATGACCCTGAATACAAACAAGGATTTGCCCTGTGGACAATTTGATCTCTTTTATTTCAAAGAAGCTTACATTTCCTAGTATTGCTTTTCAGTCAATAAGACGTCTGGATTCGAGACTACAGCCTTCATGCTTCTGTTTTATATACGGCTCGAGTCAAACCTCTGCTCTTCCATACTAACACATACTAACACAGTCTCTCTCTATCTTTCCATCTCTCTCTCCCTCTCTCTCTCTCTCTCTCTCTCTCCCTCTCCCTCTCCCTTTCTCTCCATCTCTCTCTCCCCTTCTCCCTCTCTCTTCCTCTCTCTCTCTCTCTCTCTCTCACACACACACACATACACACACACAGACACACACAGACAAGCTTTCTTAACATAGCCTGTCTAAGTTTGGCCCGCAGCCAGTAACGAGAGACTGAGACCTTAAGGCATGACATGGTGAAAAGTAACACCTGTCTCCTCTCCGGTGGCGGTTGAGAGTTTCTCGAACCCTGCTGTGAGAATGTTATCTGCCCTTTGATCACAAACAACATTTTCAGGTAGCTCAGTTCTACACATTCTGCCAGCCGACTTGCTGAACTCATAAACTCCAGAAAAAATGTATCCAGTACGGATTCCATAATGCAGCCGATCCGATCCAGACTGCAAACGAATGCACAGTGTGTCCTCACTGAGTCAACAGTCAGCTCCGAGACTGAAGTCGCAATGACATAACTGCTTAGCAGGACGTGTCAAGGGGAGAGCACTCCAACTCTGACTAATCTCTAAACCTTGCTATTAATAACACCCACATGCCAGAGCAGCCTACACCGTGAGAGAGAGCAGTGAGATGATATATCCATGATTCTCCAGATAGATTCTCCAGGGATTCGCACATTAACTCTAGCTCTATTCCCACTAATCCACACCCCCTCACCTAACTCACACACTCGCACACACACTCACACACAAGCCAAGTGCTTTCAACTTTTATCCAGGTGATGTTTTTTCACCTTCTATGTTTGTTCACATTTAAGCTGCACTCTGGTAAACATGACAGGAATTTCCAATCACACTTAGCCTCCAATCTTTCTATTTGAACAACTCAAATGGACGTCAAAAATAGACGCAGTAACACTTTGCTAGACTCCTGTTTCACAACACTGACATGATCATGTCACAAACATGTCACGGTGTTACCAGTGCCCGTATCTGCCATGATAACTGTTTAGTTATCATGCCATGATAACTGATAAGACTCGGTTTTCATGCTGGAGCAGGTGTAATTTACTGGTTAACACCAGCATATCAGTTAACAGTAAGCTGGAGTTTTCTGATCAGGAATGAAGTCTCCATAAGTAGGGGACAGTTCACACTTTTTCCGCAAAATGTCAAAAATATTCTTTAAGAATAAAAGAAGAACGTATTGAAATCATTCTCATGGCTGGATCGGAATGCTGTCGCGAGGTTATGATGGACTTTAACAGGAAACGTGGCGAGTGTTGCGGAGGATCGGAGAAGTGAACATCCACAAACGTCCACTGACGAAGGAACAACCGATGTGGTGCTGGCGTGCACAGTCCTCTATGTACAGCCCAGCTGACGAAAAAGGTCTCCAGGATGTCCCCTAAATGGCCTATAAAAAACGTCCCTCGAACGTCCATATGTAGGGTCCCTTTGACGTCTTACGGACGGTGAAGGGGACATTCACAGGATGTCCAGCAGCCATTCTGGAAACTTAGGGGACTTTCGCTGAAATTAACACATTTAGTAGTGTTATGATTTACATTATGACATTATGACATACTCAGAATGTCCGCCAGCAAACGTTATAAACCAGACCAAATGTGGACCTAAGTGGACATTCTCGACATCCGAGGGACGTCCCCTGTTTGCTGAGAGAGGACAGGGCAGCTGTGGTTCAGGTGGTAGAGCGGGTTGTCCACTAATCGTATGGTTGGTGGTTCGATTCCCTTCCCATGTGACTCCACATGCTGAAGTGCCCTTGGGCAAGACACTGAACCCCAAGTTGCTCCCGATGGCAAGTTAGCGCCTTGCATGATAGCTCTGCTACCATTGGTGTGTGAGTGTGTGTGTGAATGGGTGAATGAGACACTGTGTAAAGCACTTTGTAGAACAGCTAAGGTTAAAAAGGTGCTCTATCAGTGCAGAAAATTTACCATTACAGTACAGAGACTTCTGGGTCTTTATAACATATTTTATTCCTCTCATACGTCGCACTTTGACCAACTATTACACGTTCGTTACTCTTATCACTTACATTCGAACAGCTATAAACAAGCTCTTCACATTAACAAGACGGAAAAAAAAATGCAGCTTGTCATGTTACAGAGAAACCTGAAAGCACAATGTTCTCTGGGCTTTCTCTCTTTCCTGTGGCGGAAAATGTAAAAGCTCCTCTCAAAACCTCACCATGCCAACGACTGCACGTTTGCCCCCCTTGTTAAATAGCTACATGTTTTCAATTCCACATTTTATTATTGTTAGAGTATTCAGATCATCCGTCATACAAGTCCCAGTGAACGAGCTGTTACTACGAGCGTATTAAAATGAACCTGTGACTGGATTTATATCCGGCGCTACTGTCAGAGCTGCTGTTGTTGAAAATTAATCAGAATTGCGATATTAATATAAGTGATTGTGATGCAAAAATGTTCAGCAGAAACGTTCAGTAGAAATGTTCAATAAAAATTAAACTGGAAAAAAAAGTCATTCAAAAGTTCTTATGAACAGATATAGTAATGTGTAATAATTATGTAATCTGACATACTTTCAAAGTGTTCTACACGGAACTACTTACTCTTGGCATTATAAGGCAGCATGTATGATCCATCAGACATTATATATGTGTTTATAATGCATTATGAATACTAGACTCATAGGAAGTGTTACTTCAGCACCGTTTGGTAAGTGTACTGTAGTTAACGTATGTTGTAAGACAGTTCTTACTGATAGTAGCCAGAGACTGTTATTGTTATAGGAAATATGACTGAGGCGTTGATGTGCTTATGACACAGATATGTCATTGTTATGAAAGTGTTACGCTTTTCATAGCCTCTGATGGCTAACGGCTAACAGCTCACCTGTGACAGTTGGTTTCGGAGGTTTCGTGGCAGGACAGGCCCCACACGTCCTCGATCATGAGGGACGAAGCTTTGTGGGCTTTCCATGCCAGCGGAGAGAGCCAGTGCAGGGTCATGAAGGAGAAAAGGCCTGCATTGTCCACAGGGTGCTGATGCCTGTGACACAATAACAGCACAGGTTCAGCCACACAGTGCTGCTGAGAAGAGCTTGCATGGCCTCATGTAAAAGAGTGTTCAAGCCTATTTTGTGCGTGTGTTTGAACAGCGTTTTTCCATCTTCCTCACAAAAGCATTGGGGTGCAGTGAAAAAGTTGTGCCGCGCTTTTATCAGTTGGCGTGTGTTCAAACGTGGAGCAGGGCAGGCTGGGAGTGGAGGATAAGGGCGCCCTTATCAAGGCCTCATTTAACTCTCACCACTTACACTTCTCTAGCTATAGAAAACCAGAATACGTCTGAACAGGCACGGAGAACTGAAGTGGTGTCAACTTACTTGTGTGTGGTCCTGAAAGGCTTCAGTAAGTGCAAACTGTGATGGTATCTCCGCCGTCTCTTTGTCTCATAGTCCAGATCGTCCTCCTCAATGTCGGGATGGGTCTCGGGGCAGGACAGGGGCAATCCCTCGACCCGTATAACAGCCTCCAAGGGATCTGGGTGCATTTCTGCTTTCTAACAAAGACAAACACACTTAGTGTAAAGCTCCATACTGCTTAAAGAGAGAGTGAGAGAGAGAGAGAGAGAGAGAGAGAGAAGAACTGTCTCTCTGCAGACAACAGAATGCACCTTGCACGGGGGGTTGGGGGTGTGTATACGTTTAAAATGTGTATCTATTTAAAGATAGCAGTTGGTGTCCTCAAGGACTCATGGACAGTGAGCCCAGCACACGAGCCTGTCACTGATCTGTCTGTGGCGTAAGCCGTGATGACGTCAATCCAGCTAAAAGTACACGGCCATGCAGATCAGCGTGGAAAATAAAAACAAGCGCTCTGAGGAGGAGTTCAGACCTGATAACAATGTACCCGTTGTGGTTAATTACTGACACAGGATTAAGATTTAAGTAGTGTGGGAAAGAAAACAATTGGATTATCAGTGAACTTCATATCCTCTGTAACGAGCTAGACATTTCGTCTGACTGTAAGAAATAAATAAATTTATACATTTGATTGCATTCTTTGGAGCATGTTACTTAATGCACTGTTCTCCCAACCTCCTGTTTCTAAAAACCAAAACAGATGGAGATCCACCTACATTCACTTTTGAGTTCTGTTGGAGGTAAGAGAACATGGACGAGTGTTTCATTGATGCAACAATAAAGGGAAATGATTCAGTGGTGTGGATTGAAAAAGCAGGGTGTAGATCAGAGGAGCTGTTTGTGCTAACTAATCATATGAACGACTTCGTTCAGTTCCTATCTTCTTTCTCTGTGAACTGACGTATTTCTGTGGATTGGAAATAAGATCGAGATACAGAATAAGCAGTAATGGATGAAATGCACTTATCTCTCACAAATGTACACAGTTCACACCTAGATGTTAAACAAACACAAGGTTATAGCTTTACAACTGAGCCATTGTTCTCATACTGTAGTGCAATGGGGTTCTTTCTTTCTTTCTTTTGGATAATAAGCGGCGGTGTTCAACAGATTTTAAGACACTTACATCACACAAACTTTCCCAAATTATTATTTATTATTTTTTTAATATATATATATATATATATATATATATATATATATATATATATATATATATATATATATATATATATATATATATATATATATATATATGTGTGTGTGTGTGTGTGTGTGTGTGTGTGTGTGTGTGTGTGTGTGGTTTACATATATACATCAGCAATACAATGACATATCAAATATCAAACGATGGATTATTACCACAGGAGATATTGATATAATGATATATAGTTATAGTTCACATATCATTGTTAGAAATCCGAGCCACATTAATGTGATTGTTACAGGAAGTCCGATTTAAATAGTTCATGTAGTAAATAGTTCATAGTAAGTTCGATCATGCTACAAAATTAATTTGAATAGGTATTTTGTACACGCCTTGAAAAATTTCCCCAAATTGCAAAAAGTTTTAGCCCCCCTTCCTTCCTTGATTGAAAACCAATCATATTTTCCTCATTGAATAAAGCATCCCATGATCACATTAGAGTCAAATAATATAATAATAATAATATTAATAATAATAATAATAATAATAATACTGGTGTATGAATGATTTATAGCATACAAATAAGAGAGCTGAAAGAGGTAATGTTGGAAGGGAAATAACTTACATCTCAGACTGCTGCAACCTCGGGATTTTCACTGTTGACTTTACAAAGCAAATTTTAAAAAATTATTTAAAAAAAAACATACAAAATCATAAAAATAACAATAATAATAAGAGCCCCGAGCTTTGGCTCTTCTTTTAACTTTTTCAGATTTATTGTCAGTGTTGTTGTTATAATAATAATAATAATAATAATAATAATAATAATAATTGTTATAATAATAATAATAATTGTTGTTGTTGTTGTTGTTGTTGTTGTTGTTATTATTCGAAGTTGAGCTGTAGTTTTCAGCTCCTTTGCTCAGCATGTCACCTCTTCTTCTAGAAAACAAAAACCAACCTAAAGAGTGCACTTCCGGTACGACCTTCTCTCAAAAAGAATGCATAAGTAATAAATAAAAGAAATGCAAACAGAAATTCAGCGAGTGGAGATGAGAGGAACCTCCCAGCAGCAGCGGAGTCGCGGTCTCAGCACTGGGACTTTTCACAAGGCGCCCGGCGGAATTCCCTCTTAACTGGTGACGTCATTCGTAGCCCACCAATCACAGCATTGCTTTGGTCGTCGCCGTGGTAACGACCGAGCGGTTCGGAGAGCGGCTGTAGTGCATGAGCTGCTCATCCTGATTAAAACAGTCACGTGTCCAGGTTTATAGATATCGAGGGAATATTAAGGAGGAACAAAAAAGGAAAAAAAAAATTAAATGTCATTGTGTGTTTGAGATTAACACATAACTTTTACGTGCGTTTATATATATATATGTATATATATATATATATATATATATATATATATATATATATATATATATATATATATATATATATATATATATATATATATATATATATATATATATATATATATATATATATATATATATATAAATCTATCTATCTATCTATCTATCTATCACAACGCATGTAAATATATATATATATATATATATATATATATATATATATATATATATATATAGGGTGCCAATAATTCTGCATTCTTTTCTAATTTAATACAGCAATTTTCATTACCAATTAGAAATATTTACAGGGATTTCAGAGTTTCTTAGTACGTTTATGTCCTCTTTCTGCTTTCATGACAGCGTGCACTCGAGCTGGCATGGACCCCACACAAAATTCATGCAAAACATTAAGATCCTTTTTAGATCAAATCCATGAACTCGTGCTTCAGTAGAAGAGATTAGACATGAGGAAAATCTGACCTTTTATACAAAGCAGTTAAAATGATTAATGTCACACATTTGTTTTCATTTGAATAGGGACCTAGATATAGTGTAGAATATGAAATAATCAAGATATTAAGCATTGATTTTCTAAAATATTTCAGTGTTCCAAAAACTTCTGTTTATGTCCAATTTCAAATGAAAATAAATCAATAAAATCAATCAATCAATCAATCAATCAATCCCGGATTGTCAGCGTGGTCTCAGCCTTCTGGTTCACAGTGTGTGTATTTATATATTATTAGTATAAAGTACGAGTGGAATGTTTATTATGCATCAGGAATGTTCCATATAATGCATTATAAGTAGTATATAGAGTATAACACATCACATTGTGAGCAGTTTGAATAGACTTTTTATTCATTGTGTATTGCTCTGTGTTCATAACTGCAGAAAGTCAAAGGTTTATTATTCACTGTTTCATATTTATTAATAACCACAATGCACTTTTTGGCTTGATATAATAGAAATGCAATCTTGCAGAGCTCACTAAGAGTACTTATAAATCTCTATAACTGTTATTATTAGTGAGTAAAAAAAAACAAAAATAAAAAAAAACACAAGCCAGTTATAAAG
Organism: Ameiurus melas; assembly: GCA_012411365.1. Lineage (NCBI taxonomy): Eukaryota > Metazoa > Chordata > Actinopteri > Siluriformes > Ictaluridae > Ameiurus > Ameiurus melas. Next base: position 6,183,358 of record CM022764.1, read on the forward strand.
GGGGAAACAGGATATGTCTCAGTGTATCTATTATTAAAATCAACATGCATTTCGATGACATTAGTGATGTGTTATGTGCACTACTTAGGATGCATTATATCACCAATTCACAATGCATTTTCATAAATAATTATAACAATATCCATGCATAGTTATAAACGCATGAGTTTTACTGGAGGGAAAAATCAATCTATCTATTTGGTGATTTAAAAATGAATACTTTATGAATCTCTTCATAAACATAGTGAGACATTTAGCTTTATTAACATTGAGGTAAACTTCCCTGTATTTATTTATTTACTTACCTTTTTTTTAAAAATTCACTTTACGCCTTTACTCCAAGTCTTGCTGCAGGTCTTCTGTATACTGTGTGTGTATATATATATATATATATATATATATATATATATATATATATATATATATATATATATATATATATATATATATATATATATATATATATGTGTGTGTGTGTGTGTGTGTGTGTGTGTGTGTAAACTATTGAATTTGTTTTTATTTGTGTGTACCTTGTACATCAGTAAAAACCTTTGCATATTTCCGAGAGCTAAGAATGTGTTGTTACTGCAAGTGTTGTTTACTTTTGTTTATTTAATGACATCTACGTTTCTAATTGTCTTTAATACATTTGTGTGTCAGTGTAATGTTTTTGTATTATAAGTGAATAAAATGAAACACAATACAGCGCTACGGTTTGACACTTTAATGCGAGAGAAAGAAGAACGGACAGGTTTCTGAGTTCTATATTTATAAAAGAGCTGGAAGATTAACAGAGGGTTGGAGGCAAAAATTGATGTACAAAGAGTCGTATTTTTGGCAGCGCTGCTTGTAAGATGCTAAACTTGCTGGAAAGCTGAAGCGATTAATCATTTATAGAGCTGCAATTAAAAGCACATGGTCCACTGGCAGAGACACAAACTCCTTCTAACCACTCCGAAATCTGAAATTTACATCATGAAAAACAGGGCACTTGTTAAAAAGACTCATTATTATTCATATAGTTCAACAAACAGACTTCATGTAAAAACCATAATTAACTTTTCCTTTACTTTCACACTATCTGTTGTTACCCAGATGAGGATGGGTTCCCTTCTGAGTCTGGTTCCTCTCAAGGTTTCTTCCTCATATCATCTTAGGGAGTTTTCCCTCACCACCTTCGTCACCGTCTCGCTCAAAAGGAATAAATTCATACAGTTAAAATCTCTATCCTGTGTTTATATATTTCTGTAAAGCTGCTTTGAGACAATGTCCATTGTTAAAAGCGATATACAAATAAAACTGAATTGAATTGAGTATGAGTGTTTGTGTCTTCTTAACTAGGGCTAACTTATCAAAGTGATTTTGGTCTCACGTGACTACTTCGGTTATTTGGTTTAAATATACAGTACATAACCCATTATAGGTTGTCATAGGTTTTGATAAAAATAAATAAATAAAAGTTGTTTTTTTTCCAGAAATATGAAACTCACTAGAAAGTCAGTTGTCATGACATTTTACTGTAAGTCAGCAATGGCAATGGCCCCATGAACACTGGCATTAAGTAAAGCATTCTTTCTTAAATAGAGCACTCCAGAATAATTGGCACCCTTCATAAAAATGAACAAAATTCATTCATTCATTTTCAATAACCAGAAGAAGGTGGTCAGAGTTGCAGTGGATCTGGAGCGTACCCGAGGAACACTGGATGGAGTGAGCACACTTTAGAGTCATTTAGAGTCATCAATCCACCATGTTTTTGGTCCCTGTATGCTTGAGCTCATAACTTCACACTGCATATATTAAACTTTTTGCATATTGATGTTTGCTCATATACATAAAGGGTGCCAATAATAATGGAGGACATTATAGCTCATTAAGTAAATTGATCTTATGCTAGATAACATGTTACAAATGCACATGAAGTAGTACTGATATTTGTCCATCCGTCCATCTATCCACATCAAAGTGGCTACACTACATTACAAGTAACTTCAGTTCAATTAAATTCAGCTTGATTTGTATAGCGCTTTTAACAATGGACATTGTCCCAAAGCAGCTTTACAGAAACATATAAATGAAGGATATAGATTATAAATATATTAATTTATCCCTGGTGAATAAGCCAGGAGCAAAGGTGGTGAGGAAAAACTCCTCAAGGTTTCTTCCTCATATCATCTCAAGAGGAACCAGACTCAGAAGAGAACCATCCTCATCTGGGTAACAATGGATAGTGCGATTATAAATAAGTCCCTTCTATAACTGTTCTAATGCTACATGCTCCAATAGTGCAGTTGTGTACCCAGGAAAATTCATTACAGTTTTACTTGAAGTTTGTTTTGTTGAACTTATAAACTGTTCACTGATGGAGACTTGAGTGTAAAACTGTCTGTGGCAATTGAAGTCCCAAAGTTATCCATCATAGCATTACTGTTCATATGAATTGAGGTCCAAAGTATTCTTTATGGGTTTTAAGTGGAACCATCCTCAGTAATCTCAATCATCTTTAGACTGTACCATGTGGGGCCATCCTCAGCAGCATGTGATATCCATTTGACGAGAAACCCCAACCAGAAGTAGGACATCAGGATGGATCAGGCAGGTCCAGAGAGCAGAAGGGGTTAGGATCACTGGTATCTCAGGAGTATCACGTGTAGCTCAACAGAAAGAGAGAGGGAGAGAGTGGGAAAGAGAGGGAGATAATATTAGGCATGCTTATTGCCCCGTAATGGTTAAGGACAATGAACATTGCGTGAGTGCAAGCAGGGACTCCGGCAAGACTAGCTATGACAGCATAAATAAAAGGGAGAGCCAGAAGGCAACACAGACATGAGGGCGCCCTGGGACAAAAGGCAGCCAGCCACTCAACCATCAACAAACCTGGGTGAATGTGAAAGTTGGGGAGAGACAGCATCCAAACATCCCAGTTCACCACAACACTCTATGCCTGTGAGCCTCTAGATCTAATCCTTAACCTAAGAAAAAAAAATATTCACAAAAAGCTTGACTAAACAAATATGTTTTAAATCTGGACTTAAACACTGAGACTGTGTCTGAGTCCCGAACACTAATTGGAAGACTGTTCCATAACTGTGGGAGAAAGCTCTTCCCCCTGCTGTAGCCTTCACTATTCGAGGTACCAACAAAAGCCTGCATCTTTTTATCTAAGTAGGCGTGGTGGATCTTAAAAGGCCAAAAGTTTGCTCAGGTATTGTGGTGTGAGACCATTTAGTGCTTTATGGGTCAGTAGTAGTAGTTTATAATCAATGCGAAAATGTACTGGGAGCCAGTGCAGTGTGGATAAGATCAGGGTGATGTGGTTGTATCTTCTGGTTCTAGTAAGGACTCTTGCAGCTGGATTCTGGACTAACTGGAGTTTGCTTATGCTTCATTTATGTTTATTCATCCAGAACGTAAGGCATTACAGTAATCTAATCTAGAGGTGACGAAAGCATGAACTAATATTTCTGCATCATGTAGTGACAATATATTTCTATCTTAGCAATATTTATGAGATGAAAGAAGGCTATCCTAGTAATATTATCTACATGAGCGTCAAATGATAGACTGGAGTCAATAATCACTCCAAGGTCTTTAACTGCTGCACATGATGAAACAGAAAGGACATCCAGAGTTACTGTGTAATCAGAAAGCTTACTTCTAGCTACACGTATTTCTAGTACTTCTGTCTCATCAGAATTAAGTAAAAGGAAGTTAATAAGCACCCAGTGTCTAATGTCCTTTACACATTCCTCAAGTTTACTAAGCTGCTGTGTGTCCGCTGGCTTCGCTGAAGCAACTGTGTATCATCAGCATAACAGTGGAAGCTAATTCCATGTTTACGAATAATTTGACCCGGAGGTAGTATATATATAAAGAAAAAATAGTGGGCCTAAAACAGAACCTTGCAGAACACCAAACTTTACCTCAGCGGTATGCATAAAGAATGAGAGTAAATAAGTGTGTGTGTGTGTGTGTGTGTGGTGCCTTGTGGTGGACTTGCATACCATCCAAAGTATATTCCTGCCTTACACCCAGTGTTCCCTGAGATAGGCTCCAGATTCCCTCCCAGCTGAAAAAAAACAATAGAAACCATTACAGAAATCTAATGGTTTCCAGTACAAATATCATTACCAACCATTAAAATCTTTACCATTATTGGTCCTTAATGGTATCCATTAGACATAACATGCCACCAATAGAAAGCAACAAATTACCAGTAGAGACCCAAAGGGACCATTACAGTCTCCATTAAAACCTGTACAATACCCTTTATAACTATTAAAACAATTACAAATTCTATAAGAGTTTCTATTGTTGTTCAGCAGGGCTGTGACCCTGACCAGGATCTTCATCCTAAGGATGAATGAATGAATACTGGGGATAAAAAGTACCCTGGTGGCTGTTTGCGACCTATTCCAATCCTGTGTTTTTCACCCTTGCAAATCAAAAGCTTCCCTTATTCTATATTTAAGAGCAACTGCAACTTCATAACTGTCTAATTCCGAAACTAATTGCATTGATCATTAATGAGCTATTTAGCCTTGTGCTTCTGTACATGTAACACATCTCCTAAAGGAGCTGAAGCGCAGGCCACCCAATTTCCTGTTATTAATATACTTATATATTCCATTACATTGTTTACCCCTTGAGCTACATGGCTCTCTCTCTCTCTCTCTCTCTCTGTCTCACACACACACACACACACACACACACACACACACACACACACACACACACACACACACAGAGTCAGGAATTGTGTCCTTGCAACTGAAAGAATGAGTGAAATAAAAACTGAAAAACACAGCACTGCCCCTTCAGGTGTGATGTTTCTATAACAGTTAATCCAATTATTCAAATTCAGAGAGGTTAAAAGAGTGCAGACAGTGCTCAGATGATGTGCAGCTACAATCCTAAGAGCCTTAGTTTTATATTCTGACACCAAAGCTGGAAAAGAGCGACTCTGATAATCCTCCCCATTAAAACAGTGATGAAAGAGACCTAAGGCTGACGGAGTCAAACAGGATGGTTAACACATGCCTCTTGTGTGATTAAACGCTACATTACACTGTGAACAAAAAAAAAAGAGGCTGGTGGTTGTTATGAGGCAGAAAATTCATTCATTAGTGTTGTTATTATGGGCTGTTCTTTCTGCACAACTGACTGTTCATCGGTGCACAAGCCAAAATACGGCGATTGACTCGATTAAGACACGCGGAAGGGATTCGGCGTGCTACGAAGAAGCATTGCATGCACAGGCAATATTTCAACCATCATCTTGAAGGAAAGTGGCTCGAGCAAGATAACAAAAATCTCACAGTGTGTCCTATCTGGGAGAGGGAAGATATTTTAGGGGTCTTGTTGGTATGCTAGAGCGCTGCTGCGGGCTGTACGTCAAAACCGCAGTCTTTTAAGCGGTCTCACTTTACTGAGCTGGGAAATTTGCTGAACGCAGACAATCGATGAACTGCATCCAAATTTCCCTATCAATATCCAGGCAGATTCATGACGTGTGCCGTCTTATGATTTGGCTGCAAGGATCCATCATGTCTGGGCTGTTGTGTTACTATGGTGAGGGTTGAGGGAAAAGGAGAAAGACAGAAAAAGCGCAGGAAGGCCTGAAAATGAATCGGAGAGAAAGCACATTGAGATGGAACTTGGAGTGGCAAAGCTTAGGGTTGAAGAAATTTCACAGTGCCCTTATGGGTTGTTTGGATAAAAATTTCCCAGGAATAATGGCCATTATGCCAGTAGGAAGAAGTGGTGGATTAGTGGTTAAGGATTTAAGCTACTAATCCCAGCATCATCAAACGTTCACCACTGTTGGGCCCTCATCCCTTAACACTCAGTTGAATCAATTAAAAACGTCGACTTTAAAAGAAGAAATGCAATCAATTTGAATTGAGTTGGCTGAATGAGTGAGAGATGGAGCTGTTACTCTCCTCTATGGGTAAGGACAATGATGTGCTTTCCATCCTATTCATATCGGTCCAGCTGTTCCAGCTGTGCGCGCTCATAGCACCCACTTATGCACTCCAGGTTCTTGGCTAATCCTGTTATTCCACTGGAAGCCATCGTAAACCCCATCTCAAACCTTATATCAAATGGACTGGGGTGTCAAATAGACATGGGGTGTATAACCATGAGGAACTCACAGCCCTGGCCATGGTTTTCTTCTCCGTCCTTTCTGAGCAGACATCTTGTTCAGCCAGATATTCACTCACCACGTAGATCCCAATCATCATCAGAAAAGAGAAACTGCGAGGACAGACGCGAGCCCATCAGTCAGATTTAATGAGGGGTCACTCGAGCGTTCAGCGAGAGCTTTCACACTGTCACGTTTGATTCAGTCTCCATATATCCTCGAGATCTTTATTAAGTTGCAGTCATAGATCACAACTCATTAAAGACAGGCCGTGGACAAAGCCTTAACGAACCCGAATTATGAGAAACACACCCAACAGCGACGTGTTCAGAGCAGATGACAATTGTACACTCATCATCTCTCTGCTAAGCTTCGTTGAGGCACACGTCGATGTAAAAGCGTACGCAATTACGATTCAGAGTGCGGTTCATGTCTCAGGATTTAAAGTCTAACGAACATCTGCTTTGTCAAAAACACTCAGACATTTAAAATGATCCTCTTTGCATAAAAGCCTGCCAGGTCCTTGGTGATGAAACACAAAATATGCATTTATTTATTGAAATGTGCAGAAAAAGCCTGATTTAGAGTAGCCGAGAATTTCTATCAATTCTAGATGAAGAAAAACATGAATAAAGAAGCTGAGACTTTGGTGAAGGGTTTTTTTTTTTTTTCAGCAATGAAAATGAATGGATCATACCCTGGGCGCTGAGGCACGTTCTGCATTAAGTGGCTCATGTCCATGGATCGGGTTTTGGCAAAAACAAACAACAATAAGAAACAAACAAATGCATATTTATTAAAAAACTCTGTAAACTTTAGACAATAAAAGCGAACAAGAAAGACAGTTTTGCACTGTAAAATTGGTCATCTTAAATATGGATTGATCTGTTGTATCTTAATATTCTTTTACTTATGAGATTATTATAAATGAAATAGAAGATTATTCAGCATATGTTTTATACTTTTATTCACTTTTCCCAGACATTTTTAGGCTCCTTTCCAGAAATAAATTCCTTCCCATGCTGCCCCACTACATTCGAGATATGTTCACTTGCCAAGATGTTGTATTTTCTTGCAGTGCATTTTAAACATGCATCTGTTTCAAAGCCCTAAATGAGACCTAGCACATCCTTTCTAAAATACAGTTCTCGACAGTTCAGATATAATTAATGTCAGCATGAAGATGGATACTTCAGTGCTCTTGGGGAAAGGTCAAGGAGATGATGAATGCAGTGAGATCTTTCAAGTGTCACTCATTAGAAGCAGCTATAGGTGTCAGGAGCTCTGGCATTTCAGATTCAACACAATCAGGAGCTCTGATTGCACCGTGTAGTAACCAAGATAGAAAATTCATCATTACAGGCACATGACCAGAGAGAGAGGAGAAGAAAAAATAAAAAACAAACAAACACATTTTTACTGTTGATGCTTCTTGAAGCGTGCTTTGAGGAGCTGTCCTTTGGAATGAGCTCTTTCTTAAAAGAAAAATAAATAAATAAATATATATATATAGTGATGCATAAAAGAGATGATACTTGTTGCATCATTTCTGAAAAGCAGGAGGATAAAACAGTATAACAGGAGAACATGAGATTTTATGATGTTCCTCACAAGGACCTGGAATTGTTGTTTATCATCAGACGCACAGTATCTTCTGCTGTTCTGTGTCATACATTTTCTCCAGTCAACAATCATCTGTCTTGCTCCCTGACACATTTCTTGCTATATGAATCAATTTTTTTTGTCCACCATGTTTGCTAGTGATGACCAGAATGATGATTAGGTCTGTTCTTGAGGCTTTTGGTCCTGCAAGGTTGAATTTCACCCAGTACGAGGAGTAAACAATAAAATCAAAGAATATGAAACTCTGGTTTACTCTGGACTGGACTGACACAGTCACGGTTCAAGGTCATAATGACCTTCAATAAGTGCTCTCACCCATGGGGCATTACAACCTGTCCTGAATCCCAGAGAAGCGTGCACTTTTCCCTAGCACAATGTCTAAAGAGACACTTAATTCCACTGTTATAGTATTTTGAACTCTTTTTACGCCATTTGAATGGCCAGCAGTTCCTGCCCATGAGGTACTTTTCCTCAATTGCACAACAGCCTGCAGTCTGGGAGGGAAAACACGTGAAACAACCACACATTTCCGAAACGCTGCTTACGTAATCACAGTGCAGCTAAGCTCACTTAGGGAAGAAGCTCGACTGGTGTCTTGAACCGATCTCATGAGAAAGTGGAACAAATTCCAACGAGTGAGAATGTCATGCGTTTCATATGATTGAAATACGAACCCGGCTCCTAAACCTAACCTCAGTATTTCTCCATAAAACTCGAGCCATGCAAAGTGCCGCATGTTTCACGGATTTACACTGAGACACAGTGATAGGTCTCTTTTGTAAACAGACTGCATTGCTCTGATTGAGAAAAGAAAGAGATGCCTTCCCTACCACACAGAGAACCGGTTTTGTCCTCGTCGAGTTCTGGCCAAGGATAACCAGAGCTTCGTAAACAAACTCTAATTATACTTTACTAGTCTAATAATATTTCATACAAGATGAAGCCAGTCTTCATCACAAGGCTGCGCTTTCTTTTCAAATTTTCAGTTGTTTTGTGCATATATTAACACGTCACATGAACTGGAAAGGTGTGTGCAAGACTGTTCTTCGACTCCGACTCATGCCCTCCCCCAAAGCAATGTTTCTTGTCCTTTAAAGCTAAAAACAACATAAATAAAACCATTGCAGAGTGAAATCTGATGTGTGAAAGAGTACTTTCAGAGCCGCGGGTTGCGCATCACTATCTGACACCTACACAGCTAATTAAAAGTCAAACCAGAAGTGCATGGCAGCTCAAAGAGACTGATCCAGACTTCTTTTTGGACACTCCCGAGCCTCCTGAATACGGTAGAAAAACCTCCCAGATGCTGCTCTAGACATACGTTTGAGAATCTTCTACGCTCCATGCTCTCGTTTTCAGAAGCAGAGTTCAGCTCATCCACACGACTGCATTTTAAGACTTGGTACAAGCTTGAATCGTGTAATATGATACAGAGATTTATTTACTTCCAACGATAACAGTGTAACCTAAAAAGCACTGAAGCTAGAAATATAATTCGTCGCCTGTCTGTGGCGGTTAATTGAAGCGGAGTTCTTCGCTGCACAAATAAAACAGCCTGAAAATAACAAGGTCCTGAAACTGTTGATGGATTTTAAGATAAACAGAAAAAACTTTTTTTTTTTTTGTAATTATAGGTTGACTAGTAAAATAAATAAATAAATAAATAGAAATACGAGCCCTAGAAGAAATGTTGCACCATTTGGGAGTCTTCCCGTGTCATTATTAGCAAAAAGACCTTTGCACTGATATGTCTTACACCAACATTGCTGCGCTTTATGAAAGAAATCTGCTCCACAGGGTCCTGACTGCAGGATCCAGCACTGTTAGAGATCATGCGATGCGGCCCTGACCTTTAAAACAAACCGACGACTTTTTCCTCCGTCTCGAGTTGCTACCCATGTCCACCGATTCAGCAAGAACAGAGCTGAACAGAAAGCGCACGGTCTGCAAAGCTCGTCGCAGAGTTCCTTTCTTTCTGAACACTGCACGTGTCATGTGTCCCTTCAGACTCTGACTGCAGGAACGTGCAGTCGGTCCTTCAGGAATCTTACTCAGCGCTGGCCACCCAGGTGCAACACCTACATCTGCATTTCACACATCTTTGCACATGCATAAATGAATGAGGTGAGCAGCGCCTGAGAGCAAAACAAAGCAAGCTCTTAATATCAGAGTCACAAGAGAGAAGCACTGCCAGGATGAAACACCGCCGCGGGGGTTCTGCGCAAGTGAACGGAAGGGAATGTGGAGTACCACTCCAGCACTTCTGTCTCCTACCAAAAGGGGGTGCTGTTGAATCACTACAGAGATTAGCGTGCTTGGTTTTCTCCATGATGCATTACTATGGAAGCAGTGATTGTCTACAGCCTCTGTGGGTTCGGTCTTAAAAAGGCATTCTTCATCACAGGGTCTGAGCAAAAGTGAGGATGTTTTCGCTGAAGAGGGGCTAAAGTAACACACACACACACACACACACACACACACACACACACACACACACTCACACACACCTATCAACCAATAGGCAACAGGTTCTAATCATTTAAGCAAGACATGTTTTGTAAACAGCACAATTCCTTCCAACGTGATGACACTGGTGAAATAATTAGAAATGTCATCTGCATTGAGATAAAAAGTCTCAATTATTTTCAAGAATGATTGACTGAGACCGTGTTACTGATATGACACAAGTTCCTTTTTATTCATTTTCTTCATTCGCACTCTGGATCTCTCCGAGACCTTTCAGGCAAAACAAGACCAAGGCAATGTCAAATCTCTTCAGGAGGCATTTCACTGAAGATGAAATCACAGCACCACTGCGCACGCTCTCCGGCTAGTTTACGACTTCTGGCTCTCATCGGAGCTGAATTAACGCGGGAGCCTCAGTGTTGCTGAACCGAATGTTCGACACCAAATGGGAAACGCGTCTCACGGGTACGAAGGCTAGGTCTAATTAGTCCCGTGTTCATGTCTTTGTGTGATGCCAAGAGCAGAAGAGTTGTTATTAAAAGCCTGCTCTTAGAGCAGTTCCTCGCGGAGATGATCGCGAACATGAGCTACGGTTGGAGAGGAGAAGAATAAATTGGCTGCAGCTGGACAAAAATGATGGGGTTTTGCTTTCTGTGCCTCTTACTGAGAAGGACATCATCGTTTGTTGAAAGCAGATGGAGTTATTCCAGAAAGTCTCTCAAGCTGGCGTGTACATCAGACCAGAAAGTGTCTGGAGAACTGTTCCTCTCTTAAACGCCAGCATAAAGCCTAAAGCGTCACGCCATCGTTTCCCGAGTCCCTCAAGAATCAGGAGTTTGAGGTTCAGTTAATAGCATACTATAGGCACAAGCGTTCACAGTTTCAGAAAGTGCTGATTAGGGCTTGCGGGAAAAGCTTACACTGATAACAAAGCCGAGCTCAAAGGCTGATTCACTTCACCGTTAATGCCGCAAACTCTGCAGCTCCAAGCATCGAAGCGCTTTAACAAAAACTCATGGGAAAACAGGGGTCGGTTGGGGTGGAGGGGGGATGTTCGGTTCTCTACGCCCTCTGCTCTCCTGCCTTATATATAGATTCCGTCCCTCGTGGAAAGACTCTGTTTTAAAACTCCCTTACAGAAAGGGACGTGGGGGGTGGGTTACCTCATTACCTGTTATTATTTCACAGTGGAGAGATGTTCTCACCAAACACATGGCCTGAGCAGATGGAGGGGGCTGATGAGGACAAATCAGCCTCGCTTTCATCAGGAGGGGAGAAAAAATAAATTGCACATTGCAGGTGAATTCTCTCTCTCTCTCTCTCTCTCTCACACACACACACACACACACACACACACACACACACACACACACTACAGACTTGTTAACTGGCCTTCAAAGAGGCCTGCTTATTAAAACACACAGCGTTACATAACACCTTCTGTGAGCAGCGAGTTGGCGTGCGCTACAGAAAACCATTACAATTGCCCTAATACACTGAGGAAAAGAAAGAAGGGCAAATAAACGGCCAAAGAGTTGCAGCTTTCCAGTACCGAAGCGAGAAAGTAGGAACTGCAACTCATCTGCATAAACAGCTCGGAGGATTCTCAGAGTCGTGTCGCGCTCTTGGTTCTTCTTTTTTATTTAAAAATAGTAAGTTATTCAAACATTTACAGAATATCGGAACAAAAAAACAAAACAAAACAAACAATCAAAAATGCCGTCAGCAACCTATACAGAAGGAAAGAAAGATTTGTCTCTTTTTCTTTAGAAAAAAAAAAAGAATGGAAAGAAACTAAAACAAAGTTGATGTAGATCATTTTGTCCAGAGTTCCATCTGCTTCTGTTTCGATAATCACTCGGCAGGTCAGTGCTGTTTTATATCGGTGTCTCACACCGGCCCTTCCATATGGCAGCAACACACACACACACACACACACACACACACACACATATACACACATACAGTCAAAGTCTGTGCTTGAACACTGTAGAACGTACACACACCAGAGCCTAGGACTCCACACTTCCTGTCTGAACCGAATGAAAGTGTCCGAGGCTCAGTGAGCCGACGTCGGCTAGGATCGGAAGCACTCACACCTCTCTGTGAGCCTTTTTCAACAACAAAAAATGAAGTAAAAATTGCCCTGGCTGTGTTAGTCTTTGGAGTTTAACGCTCGGTGGCATGACTCTATGCCGTCTTGATGCCTTCGAATCCGCAGAACTTCCAGCGCTTCTCCAGACTGGCACCCACTCCCGTCAGCTCCTGCTTAAAGGTGTAGGGCAGTCGGCCCAGCAGCGTCTCAACCTCCGTCGTGCTGATCTGGAGTTAAAAACAACAACAACAATATACTCAGTGCTTAGTTGGAACCATACAGTGTTAAAGCATTAAAGATTTTTCAACCAAATCTCCAGCCACAACGTCTATAGAGTATGGACCTTCTTATTATAGGACCTTCTTTTTTTTTTTTAGCACTGAGTAAAGAAACGAAAGGCGGTTATAATACAGATCTAAGT